>LBNU01012182.1:15617-45077 GCA_014162995.1 Artemisia annua
TAAAAAAAAAA
The DNA here is from genome assembly GCA_014162995.1 of Artemisia annua. NCBI lineage: Eukaryota > Viridiplantae > Streptophyta > Magnoliopsida > Asterales > Asteraceae > Artemisia > Artemisia annua. Next base: position 15,629 of record LBNU01012182.1, read on the forward strand.
AAAAAAAAAAAAAAATAATAATAAAATGGTTTTTTTCTCAAGAAAATAAAATAATCACAGTTGATGTATGGTTTCATTATGTTCAATGTTTTAAAACCCAGGCCGATCCGTTCAGTTCAACCGTTGAACCGGTAATCGGTTAGGAGACCGGGCTGGATGTGTGGCCAGGTTTTTGCTTGTTTTAGAACCGGACTGAACCGGCGGTTTTTCATTAACCTGGGTAGACCTGGATTAATATACCCGGACGGTTCATGACTTTTGTTCTTTTCTTCTTTGATTTTAAAAAACAAAAACCTTTTCTTTCATCTTAAACTAACAAAACCCCTTTGTTATTTCACTTTCGCTACACTCAAAATTTATGCTTGGTTAAGTTTTATATTTGCATGTACAAACACATTGTGATTTGGAAAGTTTTAAGTTAAATTGAAAAGTTAAAGTGGTGGTATTCGATGCAGTAAAGTTTTGGTAAAACAACAAACTAGAGTCAAAAACTAATGTTAGTATTATATTTTCTTGATTTAAAAATTAATCAATTAAAATAGGATTCTAAAAACACCATAGTATAGCATGTTGTAAACTAGAACTAAAAATATGTTGTAAACTAAAACAATAAATTGATGGTTTCTGCATTTTTAATTATTATTGTAGATATCAAAGTTAAAGACTAAAACCTATAAAGTTATCTCATTTTAATCGGTTCAATTGCATATAAAATCAAATCGGACAAAGACCTATAGAATGATGTTATGAAAAGTATAGATATCCATAGAATCGATTCAACCCGGTGGTTGAACCGGTTACCTGATGAACCGATGACTCGACAATTAAAAACCCGGGTTTTAAAACATTAATTATGTTCACTTGTGCATCCTTATTAACAGTATTGGAAGTCTGATTGGATATAAAATATCGAGTTCGCCACATGAAATGTAGACACACATCGATGTTGCATAGAGGACGCCTCTATGATGATAGGTATATGAATGAACCCTAGTTTGTTGTATCTCATTAATATTTTGTAATTGCATGATGATGTTTAGTTAAGTATAAAACGTTTAACAAGAATAAATAGATAGTAAAGATTTAGGTAAACATAATTTTAACGTGTAAATTTAGGTAAACTTAATTTTAACGTGTAAATTCTTATTTGAATAAACCAAAGAATTTACAAATATTGTTTACGGAATTACAATTTTAGTTTAATGACAATGTATGATAATCTCTTCGTTAACTTAAATATTAAACAAAGTACTTGTTCAAGTAACAATTGCGTTAAACTCTGAATATTTTCAGAGACTTGTTTCTTATATAGGAAGTGGCCCGCTATTTATAAAGATGCATTTAAGGTTTCATGCAACCCATGAATACGATCTAAGGGTGGAGTATGGTCTATGTGGTGGACGTTCAAGGGATGGGACAAGAATGACATGTGATTTGTTATCATTTGTTGTGACAGATTCATGGAATGTCATGAACGATATCACGTACCAGCTTGATGCTCGCAACATTACCTTTGCTCGAATAAGGTAGCGACACGTATTGCTTGTTGCAATGACCTTGGAGAGATTTCCAGTCAGGGTCGTTTGCCTGAATATTTATCAGGCTTTACTTTGTTTGTACATGGCCTGAGAAGTTGTCTCCCAAGCAAGTTATGAGGGGCCTAGCCTTGGTGGGCTTGTCTTGGGCCTATGATGGGCGTATGGGCTTTAGCCAGCTGGGCTGAAACTCCCATATGTTATCACTAATACTAACATACATAACGTATACATATATTAAAAAGTATCCAAAGTTTGCAAAAAAATCGTTTTTGTCAAACCATTTCAGTTACTTGAAAGTATATACTTATATATATATATCAGTTTCAAAGAATATACGTGCTATTTATAAATCAAAATAAAAGCTACACATAAGAATGACCGGTATGACTAATGTAAATATTATTTGTTCCAAACTAACATTGTTACAACATTACTTCACTTACCCAAATTGGACACATTTCTTTGATAACTCAACTCTCTTGAATCGCCACTTTGACTGACAAGGGCGAGCTCCTACACACGGGACAAGTAGGACGAACCTTTAACCAAGGGTCTATACACTGACGATGAAACAAGTGTCCACATTCGGGCAACAAACGAACAACATCAGCTGCTTTATAATCCACCAAACAGATTGAACAACACGACGCATTAGTGTCACTTTTGTTAGGTACCATGTCATCAGAGAAAACAAATGCGGGGATAGTCGCGAGAACCCTGTTGTTGACGCCTGTTCCAATAGTTCTAAGCTGTTGGTTGTCTTGTGGTACTAATGAAGAGCGTCTGCTACGGTTGCACTTGTAAGAAGCGTAAGAGAGTGTGATTAACAGGATGATGATAGCGAAGGCTAGCCCGAGCACGTAACTTATGCCTGTGTCGGTTTTTCCAGGTTCGGTGCCGGAGTATGAGTCTCCGGTGCCGCTCATATTGTATATTTGTATGTTAGGAGGTTTGTCAACTTGGGTTTGTTTATATCATGATTTTATATACATTTTTGCGAAGATAAGTCTCTTGACATTTGAGTTTAATTCAATTAAATACAATCATAATCATGAGTTTGGAACATATATAACACACATATACATGATTGAGTTTAAAAAAATGATTACCAAACATAGATAAGTATATAATATTTCCTTTTTAATTAGAGAAATTATTATTAATAGTATTCAACACAAGATTAAATAAGCTAATCATATATATTAAGTATAGACCAGATTTGGAAATATAGTATAAGAATCTTGAAAATAAACTATAGACGAATTATTGAAGGGTATGTCACTATTTTCTTTATTAATTTTCTTCCATAACAGAAATTAGGGTGGTAGTTGAACAGATGCTATGCTTTTGTTAAATAAACTTAAGCGCTGAACTTGAATATGCAAATCGCATTTGTCCTAAATACTTGAGCAAACTACTAGTAGAAAAGGCCTCTTTTACAACGGGACATTTTAAAACGGTTTTCAATTGCACCGCACTAAATACTTTGAAAAAGATTTAAAACGGTTGTTTTGTCTATTTAATATAATCTTATTATTTAAAGCGGTTGTTTATAACCGTTCTAAAAAAATGAATATTTTATAATTTAATTTCATTATTTGCAGCGGTTGTAGATAGGTGTTCTAAATGAATTGGACAATAAAAAAGTGAATGGCGGGATAAATGTGAAATACCAAAACTTAGCGGGATAAAAAATTATATGAAAATTTTGGGCGGGATACACATTAACTTTTTGACATTAATTGATACGGTTCTTATATAGTCACCGTTCTAAAAAATGCACAATAATACACCCACCTCAAACTTCACCTATTAAAATTCACCAAAACCCTAGATCTTGTTTCTCTTCTATGTGCCGCCCCATCAAAACCTTTTCAAAATCAACAATTATCCAACAAATCTTTCATTTTTAACCACCACTTAACACCTTGTGATTTAGAGTTCGAACTTTTTTACTCAACCTTGTGAGGTAAGTATTTTACATTTTTTGTCTATGTGTTCAACATGATCTCATTTCATTTTTTAATTATAAAGCAACAAAGTTATTGCATATCATATGATTGTATTGATTTTCTATTATGTTGTGTATTTCGTGTGGGCTAAGTGGATAAATTTATCCTCCTGACTCGTTTTATACTTAACACAAATACATGTACCTCCTGTATTATTTTGAATGGAAAAAAATGAATAAGGAAAGACATGATCAATTGAAGGAGCATTTGTGGTTACATACCATGGTAATTATAATTAACACACATACATGTACCTCCATCCGTTGTCTGTATGTATAAAATTAATTAAGACCTTTTTTTGAACCAGGACATTTGATAATGAGAAGGAAAAGGAGACACAGGTATGATGTGAGTACTCTACTATTTATTTACTTTGTTCTGTACTAAATCTTGTTCTCTTGCAAAATAACTTAGTGCCTTCATTTTGATTTGTTTATAGGTTTGGAATGACTTGAAACCCATAATTATGGGACACGTTGATGAACGGGTAGAGAATTATTAATGAATGGGTAGAGAATTCGATGTCACAATTTTACTCAATTCATTTATCACATAACTGAGGTTTCTATTGTCGAACTCATTGCATATGTATAATGGTTAGGTTATGAACAACTTTGAATATGGAAGTTTGTTATCATGACATTTGATGATATTTTTTTGTATGAGATTGTTATCTTAGTATATTAAATTGTTAAGTAATGATTTATCCATTTGATATGTTGTTGAAATTATACTAGTAGTTTATTTTATTGTGGCATGATCTTCTAGTTTAGTTTTGTACATGAAAAAAAGGAATAAAAAGATTTTGGTATGGTATTAGCTTTGTACGAGAAAAAAAAGAAAAAAAGAAATTCTAGCACGAACCATTTTTTCTCTCTTTCATATGCTATTAAAAAGAACGGATGTTTTTTGTTGTTGTAAAAAAGAAATATTACGGTTGAAAACAACCGTTCTAAATAAGTCATATATTAATATTATGGCTATGTTTGGCGACACGTAGCAGTAAGCAGTAGCAATAAGCAGTAAGCTGTAGCAGTAAGCAGTAGCGGTAAGCAATAGTTGCTTGTTTAAAAAACGTGTTTGGTAACGTAGTTGTAGTTGTAATTATAAAATGTAAAATTACAAAAAAGGGCATATACTTATGAATGAATGTTATTTTTGAGGGTAAATTAGTAATATTAAAAGTAAAATGCTAGCAGTATATTGGAAAGCTTCTTAAGGAAGCATTAAGATTGGAACCTGTTGAGGTGTTTCTAAACGCTAGCAGCAGTGTTGCCAAACAAGCATTAACGCTTGCCGCTTGTCGCTTAACGCTCTTAAACGCTTCCAAAAGGGTGTTGCCAAATATGACCTATATGCAGTGAGTGGGTCATGTGGGTGCAGGTTTTTTATAACGGTTTTGAACCGTTGTAAATAATTATCCTCATTATTTATTACGCTCTATAGTCCAACACCGTTTTAAAAGATGCATTTTAACCGTTCTTAAAAACCATTTGTGTACTAGTCCCCGCCAAGTGCAGCCAGATGCATATATTTAAACTGCTGATTTGATCGGTTTAAATTAGGGGTGTAATCGAGTCGAGCCGAGCTCGAGCTTAACAGGGCTTGAGTTTGGCTTGATAGCTTGACGAGCTTTAGTCATCCAGGCTTATGCTTGGCTTGAAAAATTCGATAAAAGCTTGAGTTCGGCTTGAAAAGCTTGAATTTATATTGCATCTAATAGCCAAACCCATCAATAGATATATGTATAAAGTAAAACAAATTTAAACCATAATAGCCAAACTCACTAGTGTGTTACACAAATGATAACACTATAACAGTCGACAGCCAAAGAAGTGTGAAGATACATGAAGTAGGATACAAAACGTTTGGATTAATTAGGTTTAAATGACCTTCTAGAATACATGTTTAATTATTTACAAATAAGTCGTTATAATTATGTTAATACTCAAATTATCCCTATTTAGTTATATAAATTTTTAATGAAAATATATTTATATTAAAGCTCAAAAAAGCTTGATTCGAGCTCGAGCCAAGCTATCAAAAGCTTGAGCTTGGCTCATTATATGTTTCGAGCTATTTTTTAGGCTTGACTTGATCGAGTCAAGCTCGAGCTCGATCTCGAGTTGCTTGATAAAAGCTTGACTTGATTGCAGCCCTAGTTTAAATATGATATGACTCGTTTTCTTTAAACTTCCAATATTAAAACAATAGAATCAGTATATGGCTTTAGATTTCAAGACAAACCGAGCTAAACAATCCATGTAACACTGAGTCCAAGTACTGAATTTTCTACTACAATCTTTATCAACAACAAATAAAAAGGCTATTATTTCATTCAGATATTGAAGTTCTCAGTAAATATTGACATGTTGGAGGACTATTTTTCTTGGTGTGCGCGTGCCGCAACTAAAATGCATTTCGTGAAACATAATACCCAGCCCATAAAGTAAGTCAGTTGGGTTACCATAGAAAATAAACGCCCTTTAGTCCAACTCGCATATCAGTCCAACAAGTAGATAGTTAGATTAGGGGTGTTCATGGTTCGGGTAGAAGCATAGCCATTGGATTATTTGACTTTGATTTGATCTATGGTTTAAAATAAAAGTGGCATTTTGTAAATACCATGAACTTCAAAAAAGCCTAAATAATTTGACTGTAGGGTTATTTAAGTAATTTCAAAATCCATATGATTTTAGGACGTCCGTTTTTTTTTTTTTTTTTTTTTTTTTTTTTTTTTTTTTTTTGATAGAAAAGAAAAGATATCATTCAATATTAGACAAGATTACATCTTTAGACATCCATACATTTGCACAGCTCGGAACCCTACCGCCTAACATAAACTCATGAGGACAACTCAACGCTAAGGAAGCTATACTATGAGCTACTCTATTTCCTTCCCTTTTAACAAAAGACCAATTACAGACATTAAAAGCCATTGACTTGGATAATATATCTGAAAAAAGACTTGCAATTTGTAGCAGGGTGACTTTATTATGAAGCGCCTTAACTAGACACAACGAGTCTGTCTCGAATATAACGTGAGAGTACCCCTTACAAATTGCACTTGTCATAGCCCAATGGACGGCTTTTGCTTCGGCTTCCAGGGGAGAGCTTGCATAACATTCTAAACGACCACCTGAAAATAAAGCCTCACCCTTGTAGTCACGGGCTACAAAGCCTAAACCCGCCTTTCCAGATTCTTTTTGCCACGCAGCGTCACAGTTAATTTTTATATGCTCGACATCAGGCCTTAACCACTTACCTGCATGAATATTATGTACCCCACTGCTACCGCTTAGATTTTGTATCTGGTTTGCCTTATGATAGTCTGATAAAACTGATTTCGCTGTAACTTCCACGTTCTCCTCCCGACCATTCAACTGGCCATGAAAATGTTTGTTTCTTCTCGTCCACAATCCCCATAATATCATCATGAATGTCTCCCATTCGGTTGGACAATTCTCAAGAAATACCTGACAAAATTCTTGAAATGTGACAGCCCCTTGTGTATCATAAAACCAGCGAAAATTACAGCGGTTCCATACATCATTTGCTATCGAGCATTTGAACAAGACATGTGCTAAATTTTCTGATGTCTCGCCACAATGAGTACAAGAAGATGTTGAATTCAACCCACGAGATTGTAGGTTTTCAATAGTAGGAACATAATTATTCCAGGCTCGCCACATAAATAATTTTACCTTACTTGGGACTCTCGCTTTCCATACCACACGCCAAAAGTCAATCAAGTTATCAGAGATGGTAGTAGTGCGGGCCATGTCTTCATGTTCTTCAAGTGCCAAGAGATAAGCAGATTTGCATAAAAATCGTCCTCCTAAGCTATTATGCCAATATAGAACATCATTCCTTGACTTGCTTACATAACAACATGCAATCTTGCTCGCAATATTATGCGGAAATAATGAATACAGAAGCTCATGATTCCAACCATCTCCTTCAATATTTAATAAATCACGAACCTGATCAACTTCACAATTATCCAGTTCTGGACCCAAACTTCTGTAATCATCGACCCAAAAATCATTCCATACATTCACACTACGACCGTCACCGATATTCCACTTGCATCCTTTCCGAACAATATCTTTAACCGAAAGAAAACTACGCCAAATATAGCTTGGTCGGTATCCAATCTTGGCATCAAAGAAGCTCGACCTTGGAAAATAACGGGCCTTGAGAGTTTTAGCTGCCAAAGTTGTTGGGGATGTAATCAAGCGCCAAACTTGCTTTGCGAGAAGAGATTTATTAAACAATCCCAAGTGACGGAATCCAAGACCTCCTCGAAACTTTGACACACACATCCTTTCCCACGTACACCACCGAATTGGGTTTTGTTTAACCCCGTCACCCCACCAGTATGTGTTAAGAGCCTTGTGAATATCATCTATTAAGTTGCCTGGAAGTAAAAAGATATTCATAACATACATAGGCATCGCTTGCGCTACTGACTTAATAAGAACCTCTTTTCCCGCAATCGATAAAGTTTTCTCCTTCCATCCGCCAAGTTTCTTTTTTATTTTATCCAAAATAGCTTGAAAAACTACCTTTTTTGATCTCCCAATAACCGAAGGCAATCCCAAATATTTATTCTGATGAGTAACTTTATGAAAATTTAAGCATTCAATTATACGAGCTCGAACCTGACTATCAACATTTGCACTAAAGGAAATTTCGGATTTTTCATAATTAATTACCCGTCCAGAAGCTTGACAATATCGTGTTAGTATGCTTTTCAACCTGCAACTTTCCTCTACTGAAGATCTTGTAAAAAAGATGTTTTCATCAGCAAAGAAGAGATGAGATATTTCTGGTGCTCCCCGACAAACTTTAACTCCATGTATCTGACCTTCTGCAATAGATTTCCTTATCATAGATGATAGCATTTCTACACACATTACAAAAATATAGGGCGATATGGGATCTCCTTGGCGAAGACCTCTAGTTGGGGTCACATGACCTGAAACTTGCCCGTTAATATTAAAAGAGAAGGAAACCGAAGAAACACAGGCCATAATCAAATTAGAAAAATGAGATAGGAAGCCAAATTTGTAAAGAACAGCTCGAATAAAGGGCCATTCAACCCTATCATAAGCCTTACTCATGTCCATCTTTAGTGCTAAAGCACCTTTTCTGCCATCCTTTTTTTTCTTAAGCCAATGGAAAACTTCAAAAGCTACTATTGCATTATCAGTGATCACTCGATCTGAAACAAAAGCCGATTGGTTTTCTTGAATTATGTTTGGCAAAATTGGTTTTATTCGGTTAACTAGAACCTTGGAAATAATTTTATATAGTACATTACACAAGCTAATGGGACGTAAGTCTTTAAGATACTCTGGTTTTGAAACCTTAGGGATCAAAGTTACAAGAGTTTTATTAATGTTATGAGGTAAAACTCCTGACTCAAAAAACATAGAAACCATATTGACTATAGTAGTACCCGTAATACACCAAAATTTTTTATAAAACAACGCTGTCATTCCATCAGGTCTCGGCGCTTTAGACGGGTCCATTTGCATTAGTGCCTCATAAACCTCTGATGATGTAACTCGCCTCTCAAGTGCTTGTCTTTCATTTTCTGTCAATCCTCGATCAATATCCTTCACAACAGTTTCACAGCCTTGTGGTGACGAACTTGAAAAAAGATCAGAAAAATAGGATGACACCAAATTACACACTTCATCCTGCTCCTCAACCCACCTTCCATCCGGGCCCTTTAGTCTCAAAATACTATTTCGTCTTTGTCGGTTGCTTGCACGATGTGGAAAAAACGTGTATTCTTGTCACCCTCACGTAGCCACTGAACGCGACTGCGTTGTTTCCACATCAACTCTTCACGTGTAAGGAGCTCTTTAATTTGTTCTCTTAAGGCTCGTTGTTCCTCACGTGTCGACCCATCAAAGCGACTCTGCATTATTTGAAGACTTCTCTGTTTTGATTTAATCGCCCGTTGCACATGACCAAAGCTCCTTTTGTTCCAGTCAGATAACCTATTAGCACATTCACTCACAATACCACACGGATCATGTTGCATACCAGCAGCCAAACCATACGCCCAACCATTTCTAACCACACTGTGAATACTCTCATCACGTAACCACATGCTTTCAAAACGGAACATTCTGTTTTTTTTCTTCACTATTGGAGATATACGACAAAATATTGGGGAATGATCCGACGCAATTCTTGCTAAGTTCTCAAAAGACGCATCTGGGTACAATTCAAACCAATGTGAGTTTGTTAAAAACCTGTCAAGTCTTTTTCTTACATTTTCATTGCCTCTTCGACCGTTGCTCCATGTAAGTTTAACCCCTGTAGCACTCCTATCCTCCAAGTTGCAGAAACTACAAGCCTCACGAAAAGCCGACATCTCTGTATTATTGCTTCCTCTTTGTCCCTCCTTTTCAAACGCATACATAATTTCATTAAAATCGCCAAAGCAAACCCAAGCTTGGTCCTGATTAGTCCTCAATGAACGTAGTAATTCCCATATTCGATGCTTTTCTTGTCGCCTAGGCCATCCATAAATTCCAGTTCCCCTCCAAATATTACCATATTCTTTTACAACAAAATCTATATGGTTTTGTGAGAAACTTTTAATATTTAAATCGTACTCCTTTTTCCAAAAAAGTAGCAAACCACCTGCTCTTCTAATAGAATCAACAACCAGTAGATTATATTGCGGAAAAATATATCTAAAACCCGTTACCTCGCTGCCATGAAGCCGGGTTTCCATAAGAAACATGATAGTTGGGCTAAGCTCATTAACCAAAGAGCATATGTGTTGAACAGTCCACGGGTTGCCCAATCCCTGGACGTTCCAGCTTAAGATACTCATTCCTCAAATCAATGAAGCAAACAAGTGAACAACCCCGATATTTATCAAATATTTCATCCGTCTCAAAATATAAGTACAATTTCAACTTTTAAATCGAACTTTACCCTTAAATATTTTTGTTTATATTATATAACAAATGATGAAAATTATACTAATGAAAATACATTTAAAACACAATCCATTTATATATTTTGCATCAAGTATTATATAATACATACAAAAATATTTAAGGTCAAATTTCGATTCAAAAAGTCAAACTGAACTTATATTTTGAGACGGATGTAGTATATATTTTATCCATATTCATACCTGTACACGTTTGCGCCATTTTTTTTAATCAATATCATTCTTCTAATTGATTTTTTCTAGGTTTATTTTTTTTCCATCTGTTAATAAATTTCAAAGTTCTTCCAGATAAGATGATCGATGATTTTTGATTATATTTAGAACGACGACGATGATGATTATCTTGAAATTGCAATTAATCATTGGTGATAATGATGCAGTTGGCGATGATTTTTATTTTGATTCGAGGATGCTAAAATGATGATCGACAAATTTTATGATGCGGAAAATTTTTATTTAGATTCGAAGACGCTAAGATGATGATCGAAAAAATTTATGATGTGGAAAGTGACGAAAGTTAATAGTTGATGATGATGTTAGAATCGATGGGCGTTGCTAATAGTTGATGTTGATGCAAGATGACGTTAACGTAATAAAGAGTTACAGTGGAAATATTCGATCAATGACGATGATGATCGATGACGATGCCGGATGCCAAAGTTGTGATGATGATAACAAATATGACAAGAAAGATGCATACCAGATTGTTATTTAGAGAGAAGATGATGACGGTGCAAATCAGTTTCTTGGTTTAAAGTGTTGAGAAAAGTGACACCGGATTGAAGCAAATCCACAACTAAAATATGAAATGTAATAAAAGATGACACACAGATATAACGTGGAAAACCCCAATAGGGTAAAAACCACGGGTAAAGAAAGATACGTTTCACTATGATGAAATCTAGGAGTTACACATTCTCTTTGGTTACAAGGATAAACACTAATCTCTTGTAAGTAGGAGATACCACACAAACTCTCTAATTAGCTCACAATACTAAAGATAGAAAGAAATGAGATACAAAGACTTCCATGTGTTTTTGTATTCGTTGAAAAGGGATGCATATGAAGCTTTCTTTCACTGCCTTTTATAGGCAAGTTTTGGGGTCAAAAGAATCAAGGGCCATAGTTTCTCATTTCATCCAAGAGCCACTATTATCAAAAAAGTCATTTGCCCCTTCTCCAAAGGCCACTGCCCTTTCTATTGTCTGACAATCTCCCACTTGAAGATTCGGTTGAGGCTAAATCGATCTTCACACCGTTATCCTTCCTTGCACTTTCATGTTGCTTACGTTTCTGCTAGGCCGCATGAGGATCGGCACCATATGAACTTGTCAAAGTTGATTGCTTTCGTCAGATAATCTGCCACGTTATCATCAGTATGAACTTTCTGCATATCCACGGTTCCTTCTTCCACTTTCTCACGAACAAAGTGATACTGAACTCGTATATGCTTTGTCTTTGAATGAAATGCTGGATTCCTTGCAAGATACAAGGCACTCTGGTTGTCACAAAATAGAGTAATTTTCTCTTGTTCGTGCCCGAGCTCTTCCAACAACATCTTCAACCATACTGCTTCTTTGCTGGCTTGAGCATCTGCAACATATTCTGCTTCCGTCGTTGACATAGCAACAACCGACTGCAGTTTTGAAACCCAGCTTACTGTTCCGCCAGAAAGTGTAAATGCATACCCGGTGGTTGATTTACTTCCGTCAAGATCACCTGCATAATCAGAATCAACATATCCCCTGACAATTAAACCCGATTCCCCATAACATAATGCAACATCCGAGGTTCCTTTAAGATGTCTAAAGATCCTCTTCACAGCTTCCCAATGCTCTCTACCAGGTTCCGCCATGTACCGACTCACTACTCCCACTGCATGTGCAATGTCTGGTCTTGTACAAATCATCGCGAACATTAAACTTCCCACTGCTGATGCATACGGTACTCGAGACATCTCCTTCCTCTTTTCTTCACTGCTAGGGCTCATCTTGGAGGATAACTTGACATTAGTAGGAAACGGGGTTGATATTGGCTTACAATCTTGCATATTGAACCGTTGCAAGATTTTGTTCGCATAACTTTTCTGTGAAAGCCAAACTTTCCTACTAACTCTATCTCGATGAATTTGCATCCCTAGAATATTGTTTGCTGGTCCCAAGTCTTTCATCTCAAATTCCCTAGCGAGCTGTGCCTTTACTTTACTGATACGATCTTTGTTAGGGCCTGCAACCAACATGTCGTCAACATATAACAGCAAGATAACAAAATCATTGTCTCCAAACCTCTTGTAATATGCACAAGGGTCTGCGTGTAGTCTGTTATATCCAAGGCCAATGATGAAAGAATCAAATCTCTTGTACCAACACCGCGGCGCCTGCTTTAAACCGTACAGAGATTTGTTTAACCTGCAAACCAAGTTCTCTTTTCCTTTTTGTTTAAAACCTTATGGTTGGAGCATGTAAATTTCTTCCTCAAGATTTCCATGAAGAAATGCAGTTTTCACATCTAGCTGCTCTAGATGTAAATCATACGTAGCACACATTGCCAGAACCACTCGAACAGTTGTCATTCGAACCACAGGGGAAAATATTTCATTGAAGTCGACTCCCTCTTTCTGAGCATATCCTTTGACTACCAATCTTGCACGATACCTCTCCACCTGGTCATCACCGTTCCTCTTGATCTTATATACCCATTTGTTTCCAATGGGTTTTCTACCTGCTGGTAGTGGCATCAGTTCCCATGTTTTATTCTTATGAAGAGCTTCAATTTCTTCTTGCATTGCGTCCCTCCAAAACGAAGCATCTGAATTATTCAGTGCTTCTTGAAGAGTTGACGGCTCTCCTTCCTCTGTAAGAAGACAGTATGCAACATTGCCCTCCATAACATAATCCGAGTGCCACACCAGACGTTTTCTTTCACGATTAAGAGTATGAGTCATTGGAGCTTGAGACTCAATTGTCTCATTCACCTCGTGCTGTGGAACGACTTCAGAAGAATCACTCGACTGAGACTGCTTTTCCACCTGTATTGATGTAGTTTCACTTGTAGTGCTATCGCCTTCTTCATTCTCTTGAACTTTGTCTTCCATAAAGACAACATCTCTGCTGACGACTACTTTGTGGGCAGTGGGGTCCCATAAGCGATACCCCTTTACTCCGTCAGCATACCCCAAGAACAAACATTTTCTGGATTTCGGATCCAGCTTTGTAGTTTCTTGAGAATTGTACATCACGTACACAGGACTTCCAAATATATGAAGATTTGAATAGTTGACCGGCTTTCCCGTCCACATCTCCATTGGTGTCTTCAACTCAACTGCAGTTGAAGGTAACCGATTTATCACATAACAGGCGGTATTGACTGCTTCTGCCCAGAACGATTTTTCCAAGCTTGCAGTTGCCAACATTGCTCTTGCTCTTTCTAACAAGGTTCTGTTCATCCGCTCTGCCACTCCGTTTTGTTGAGGAGTGTATGCTATAGTGAACTGCCTTTTGATTCCTTCTTGCCTGCAAAAGGTATCAAATTCATCACCAGTGTATTCACCTCCATTATCTGTCCTCAAACACTTGATCTTCTTTCCAGAATCAAGTTCAACCCGCGCTTTGTAAACTTTGAAAACTTCAAACACATCTGACTTCTTCTTGATTGGGTACATCCAACATCTCCTGGAATAGTCATCAATGAAGGATACAAAATACTTTGCTCCTCCCAGGGATAGAACCGGTGCCTGCCATACATCAGAGTGAACCAATTCTAGAACAGAGACACTTCTAGAATTTGATGTCTTGAATTTTTGGCCATGCTGCTTGCTGATAACACAATGCTCACAGAAAGGTAAAGAAACCTTTGTGAGGCCAGGAATTAACTTCCTTTCAACAAGAATCTTCATTCCTTGTTCTGACATATGTCCAAGCTTCTGATGCCATGTTACTGCAACTCTATGACTTGGACTATGTGAAGCAACAGATGCTTCCGCCTCCTCAACTATCTCTCCCTTCAGTTGGTATAAGTTCGCAGCCACCTTTTCTCCTTTCATAAGTACAAGCGCGCCTTTTATAAGTTTCATGATCTTGTTTTGTATTTCAACCTTACAACCAAGATCATCAAATTGCCCTAAAGACAATAAATTCTTTTTCAGGCCCTCCACGTGTCGCACATCCCGAATAGTACGAACTGTACCATCATGCCCCTTCACCATGATACTTCCAATTCCAATGATCTTTAGTTTTTGATCATTGCAACTGTACACAGATCCGCCTCCAGAGATAGGTTTATATTGATGAAACCATTCTCTTCTTGCGGTCATATGAAAAGTTGCTCCCGTATCGAACAGCCATACATCTGCAAATCTTTTCCTNGTACCATCATGCCCCTTCACCATGATACTTCCAATTCCAATGATCTTTAGTTTTTGATCATTGCAACTGTACACAGATCCGCCTCCAGAGATAGGTTTATATTGATGAAACCATTCTCTTCTTGCGGTCATATGAAAAGTTGCTCCCGTATCGAACAGCCATACATCTGCAAATCTTTTCCTACCTTCATTTGCAACCGCTTCTTCACAACACAGAGCGTTACCATCTTCTGAAGTGCTAGCGACATATCCTTGAAGATTAGAGTTGCTTAAACTCCTACAATCTTTCCTCATGTGACCCTGCTTGCCACATTTGAAGCATTTAAAATTCTTCTTCTTTTCTGTTTTAGATTTACCATGATTATGACTCCCACTGGAGCCAAGTTCCATTGACTTTCCTCTTGTCACCACCAAAGCCTCCACCTGTCTTGAATTGGTCTGTCTGTCATCCCTATTGTTACGCCTATTTTCTTCCTCCAGAATGGCGGCTGCAACATCATCGAAGACTAGATAGTCCGAAAGAACATTACTGGTTAAGTTGATGATAAGTTGATCATATGAGTCAGGTAAACTTTGAAGTAGAATTTTAGCACGCTCCTGTGGCTCTATTTTACAACTCAAAGAAGTGAGTTGAGAAAATAGAGTATTCAGGTTATTAACGTGCTCAGTCACTGAAGTAGATTCCGTCATGCGAAGAGCATAAAGTTTCCTCTTAAGAAAAATTTTATTGTGGAGCGATCTTGCCTCGTATAATCGAGCAAGATGATCCCAAATCTCCTTTGCACTTTTCTTCTCCTCTATACTTGCTAAGACTCCATCTGCTAACGCCAGATGAAGATTTGCAACAACATTTCCGTCCATCTCGTCCCATTTACTGTCATCCGTGACCTCAGCTGGCCTTTCGTCAATGGCCGCTAAACATTTATCCTTTCTAAGGATAGCCTTCATCTTTAATTTTCACAACGAGAAATTATTCCCATTGAATTTTTCGATTTCAAATTTTGCCGCCATTGCTACAATCACAATATACTTTTCGACAAAACTATTATTTGTTAATAATAGTAACGAACACTTTTGAGTGAGTATAATTTTATTTATCTTTTGATGTGGAGGGTCCACTAATTAGTGGCAACCACAAAGCATACGATAAATAATTATACACACACCCAACCTTAGCTCTTGATACCACTTGTTGAGAAAAGTGACACCGGATTGAAGCAAACCCACAACTAAAATATGAAATGTAATAAAAGATGACACACGGATATAACGTGGAAAACCCCAATAGGGTAAAAACCACGGGCAAGGACAGATACGTTTCACTATGATGAAAACTAGGAGTTACACATTCTCTCTAGTTACAAGGATAAACACTAATCTCTTGTAAGTAGGAGATACCACACAAACTCTCTAATTAGCTCACAATACTAGAGATAGAAAGAAATGAGATACAAAGACTACTATGTGTTTTTGTATTCGTTGAAAAGGGATGCATATGAAGCTTTCTTTCACTGCCTTTTATAGGCAAGTTTTGGGGTCAAAAGAATCAAGGGCCATAGTTTCTCATTTCATCCAAGAGCCACTATTATCAAAAAAGTCATTTGCCCCTTCTCCAAAGGCCACTGCCCTTTCTATTGTCTGACATAAAGATGCTGCATAAATGTATTTTTTGATAGTTGAAAGATGATGCACATTTGTATTGATAGTTTAAGATATGAAGAAGATGATAATGGTGGAAATTTGGACGATACAATGCACCGTATTCCTTTTATGCAACAATAACACTCTAAATTTGATGAAAAGAATTTGTTGGGAAGACATTTTTAAGATGCATGCATTTGATAAAAGCCATTTAAGAACCACTTTAAGGCTGAACACACTCGATCGGTCAAGGATTTGGTCAACCGATATTCTTGATCGGTCAAGGCAAATGTGGAGAAAACCAAATATCGGTCGAGGTGCAAGGATTTGAAGATATCGGGCTAAACAATGACCGATTATTACACACACAAAATTCAAATAAAACTATCCGTTGATATTTTATTTAAAAATTAAAAAAAACAAAAAACAAAAAAAAAACACTTTTTTTAAAACACTTTACTACTTTACCACCTTATAAATACCAACCTCAAACACACTTCTAAACACACAATTTCAAACAACATTTCTATCAATACCTTCAAACACATTCTTTTAATTATGTCTTACGAGCTATTATTTGGTTCTTCGTCTTCCGACGATGATGAAGTTATGAGTGAGCTTGTAGAGTTTGCTTGGAAAGCGTACCAAGCATCATAGCCAAAATTTCGACGAAGGTACATACGTAGGGATCATGAGGGTGCTCATAATCGTTTAGTGGCGGCATACTTCTCCGAAAACCCGTAGTTCGACGAAAGTACATTCCGTCGGCAGTTCCGAATGAGCCAAGAACTATTCACACAAATTGTTCGAGAGGTAATCGATTATTCTCCTTATTTTCAACAAACTCTTGATGCTAGGGGCATACCCGGTATTAGCCTATTGGTGAAGTGTACTGCGGCAATCCGTCAATTAGGATACGCGGCCGTTCCTGATTCTCTTGACGAGAATCTGCAAGTGGCTGCAATAACATTCCGTGAATGTCTCTGTAAGTTTTGCAAGGTTATTATGGAGTTATATGGTGCTGAGTTTTTGCGAAAGCCCACGTATTCTGACCTTGAAAGATTATATGTTCATCACGAGCATAAGCATGGGTTTCCTGGGATGATGGGAAGCATTGATTGTACAAGTTGGGAGTGGGAGAATTGCCCAAATAGTTTGAGAGGTCAATATGCTAGGGGTGATCACGGGCCAAATCCATTCATTTTATTGGAAGCGGTCGCATCCATTCATTTTATTAGAAGCGGTCGCCTCCCGAGATTTATGGATATGGCATGCGTTCTTTGGTGTCTCCGAGATGATTAATGATGTAAACGTTTTACATCGTTCTCCTGTTTTCAATGATATCAAATCTGGGAGAGCACTAGACCCTGAATTCGAGGTTAACGATGTACCTTATAAAAAGGGATATTATCTTACTGACAGGATATATCCACAATGGTCCGTTCTTATTAAGTCCATTTCAAATCCTCACACGGTTGATGAAAAAAGAATATTGTACAAGAGGAAGCACGAAACAGCAAGGAAAGATGTGGAACGAGCTTTTGGTATGTTGAAGAAGAAGTGGAAAATGCTTAAAGTTCCGGCCCGAGGGCTATATAAACAGGATATCGAAGATATTATGTACACATGTATCATATTACATAATATGATTATTCGACACAAAAGCGGGTGATATGTCCTACATGGTTCGAAGATGAGGGCAACCGCGATCATGATCCTTAAGATCACATGAAGAATCGTTAGTATTACTCAGGAGATCCATGACTCATTAACTCATCTACACTTAAAATCTGATTTGATCAAACACATTTGAAGAAATCGTAGAAATCAAGTCAATCAAGCGAATGAAGACGAAGACGCAAGTGACGATGACGATGACGACAAAGAGTTTTTGTAATGTTTTTAATGTTATTTGATTAATTTACGTAATGTTTTTAATGTTTATTTGAATAATTTATGTAGTGTTTTATTTTAATGAATTTTAAATTTGTTATTTAAAACATTTGAATTAAAAAAATAATAAAAAAAAAATAAAAAAATAAAAACTAACTCGGTCACCGACTTTGGCAATTTAATCATGTCTGGTCATCAGAGGGAGAAAGCTGATGTAGCAGGGTCAGTCTAGATCATGACTGTGTCCGGTCTAAAATACGGTTGCATCTAAGTTATTTTTTATATATGTCTATATTACCTTGATATATAGGACATGTGGTGTGTTACTATGGTATCCTATCTTTTTCATTTTGATAAGTTATTCTAGAAGAACTCTAACCCATAAATTACATAGGAATAATGACATAATAGTAAAAAGCTAAAAGTGACGTGTAAATATAACCCAGGTTACTGGTCTTGAATTGTTTACCAAGTTACCATCAATTTAACAAACTTTGTATTGCAGTGGAAAAAGTTGTATGTTATTAAAAAAAACATGTTTGGTTAGACGTAATGGACTGAGAAAGGAATGTAATCGACGATGTAATAGAATGAACATAGTAATTAAATGAGTCATTACTGTTCCATTTACCTATTTAGTTGCCTTTGGATGATGAAATATAGATAATGCAGTATAGAAAGTACTTTCTCAACTAGTAGTGGAATTCTCGGCCGGTTATCCAATGTAATTCAAGACCCAATCAATAGACATTACATTAGCAGTAGAAGAGAATCTGAAAGTCTTGCTTCGACCATTATAATCTTTCTTTGAATTTTAGATTCAAAGATTTTCAATCTTTTACAAAATCCCCAGAACATAAAAAAATAGCGGAACAGAATATGAGATTTTGATTCGTTTGTTGATGAGGCGGCACCCGGATTTGAACTGGGAAAAAAGGATTTGCAGTCCCCCGCCTTACCACTCGGCCATGCCGCCAAAACGATACACAATAGGATAAAAATTTCCCTTTTTGAGTTCGATTAGTAAACTTGAGTTTATTGTACTTGCATCCCTTTTTAATCCTTTTTTCTAAATTTAGAAAAATTAGAAAAGAAACTGTTTTTCCCCTTTTGATTGTATTTGATCTGCCCCTTCGATTGACTGTATAGTATCTCAAAACACAAAAACTTCCACTCACTTTTATATTGAAAAATCAAATGTATATTTTCACTCAAAAAGCATAAATTTATGGGAACCATTAACTATTTATTGACTAACAATTCGTGAATTATTCTTGGATTTGAATATAAATTTTGGTTTGCCTAATGACATAAGAATAAGCAAAAAAAATTTTGATACATGCTTAATTTATTTTTTTAATCAAAAATCCTTCTCAATTTCCATTATAACAAAAATTATAGGTATATGTAAACCCCAGAACGGATATTCTTATACAGATACCAAATTGGCTATTATAGTATGTTGCCTATAAATAAAGGGAATTCGTTGGAACAAAAAAAGGCCTAGCTGGGTATTGACTGGGCCAGGCCCAAAAGGCACTTCGAACAAAATAAAAGAAATAAGGTGTTCTTTATTTATCTTTCTATTTGGATCTTTCGAGCATCTAAATTGAATTGCTAATTATATAATAACGATAAAGAATGTGAAAGAAATACTTTCTTTAATCCTTACTTGATGTGTAATGTAACATAGTAATATCTTTTTCAAATGGGAGAGATGGCTGAGTGGACGAAAGCGGCGGATTGCTAATCCATTGTACGAGCTATTCGTACCGAGGGTTCGAATCCCTCTCTTTCCATTTCCGTTGATGAGTTTCCATTTTTTACTTCAAATTTTGCAAACCCCTTTTTATTTTTTCCTTGTTAAATGTGTGGAATAGCTAAAAAAATCTTAAGAAAATTATAAAATCAAGCAATAAAAATAAAAAAATTATTCTTCACGTCTAGGATTACGTCCTGGATCATTGGATAGGAATCCAAAGATGAAGAGAGAAACAAAGAATATTACTACTGTATAAACGAAAAGTTTGAGGGTAAGCATTACACAACCTCCAAGATCATTTTTTGAAAAAGAAAAACGAGAAAAGACAATAGATCCTCTATTTTTATATCACATATCCTATTTTGACACTAAGAAAAGAATTCTAGAAATAGAAAAGAATGTTCAGAAATTCAAATGAAGTTGAAATTTGTAATAAGAGTCTTTGATTACCACAAATCACTTTCATACCCAAATTAGATATTGTAAGGGACCCGAAGCTAATAAGGTATTTCACCGTAAAAAGGATTAAAATCAGGAGTTCCTAACCCTATTCCACTCCTCGAGTACCCAACTCGAGATTTCTTAAGCATTATGTCAACAAGCTCCTTTAACCGCCGGAGAAGCCTCACAACGTCGCTTACACTTTTTCAGGTACAAAGCTAAATACCGAGTTCTTTACAATGGAAGAACCAATCCAACACAACTAACATGCCAACTTAACAAATACAATGATATGTATCAAAGACAAGAAACAACTCAGTGATCTTGTAGTGATGATTAAGCCTAGCAACACTTCTCTTGAAGCTTGAAAGACTTGTATGCAAAGAACGTGATCTCATCTTTTAAGAAGAACCTTTAGAAACACAAGAAAATAGCTACAAGAATGATCTTTAGATATGAGGTTTAGAGAGATATAAGAATGAGAGAAGATATATATGAGAATGGGTGAGAAACAACGAAGAAATGACTCACTATTTATAGGCAAACATGTCGCTGTTCACCTGGATCCATCGGATCCCTTGGAAAAGGGATCCGGCCTGTGTAATCCAAAGGATCCCGCACACTGGTTTAACCTGTCCAGATTT
Organism: Artemisia annua; assembly: GCA_014162995.1. Lineage (NCBI taxonomy): Eukaryota > Viridiplantae > Streptophyta > Magnoliopsida > Asterales > Asteraceae > Artemisia > Artemisia annua. Next base: position 36,911 of record LBNU01012182.1, read on the forward strand.
TAGGTTATAATTTCGGGTTTTGGGTCATGGGTTATGAACTATGGGTCATGGGTACCCAACATGATGTCATGCAATGCAAAGTATACTTTGGGTCATGGGTTATGGACGTTTTGTTCATGGGTCATGGACTTTAAGTCATGGGTCATGGACTTTAACCAAATTGATATCATGCATGATGCAATGCACATGGGTCATGGGTTTTGGTCATGGGTCATGGGTCATGGACTTTGGGTTAAGGTTTACCGAACACATTTACTTACAATTATATTATTACAAACAAATATATGACTAACAAATGTAAATAAGTAGTAAAAATAAATATGATAAACATGTAATCTTATTTGTACTTGAGATAATTTTATAGTTGTTATCGACAAAACTTAAAGAGATCGAGAAATATAAATAAACATTTTTACAGTTTATTTGTATTAACTGAATGGAATATAATATTTACGTATGTTGTTCGGTACAATGTAATGAACGTTGGAAATGAATGAAATATGACATAATATGATTCAATGTCATAATAGAATGAGAAAAAATTATGGGTGGCTATGTAATGAAATTGGTTGTAACGAGCATAATGGAATGAACTAATGAATAAATCCACAAAAAGGTGTAGATTGGCGGGAACACCCTAACTCCCGGTGCCTTTTGGCATCAGCCATTGTCCACCCCACAAGGAATAGCTCCGGCAACTCTCCTGACCTAGTGGGGCATCAAATGGAGTGAGCACGAGCCAAGACTCGGACCTCTGAGCTCATATTCCACAAAGTACGTCTCTCCAGTTTGTCCATATGTTTTGCGGAGGTGGGCACCTATATGAAGCAAATGCCAAGGATGGGACTTGAACCTGGGTCTATTGAATCAAGCACAAGTGATGAGTGCTCAAACACTCATCATTTTTAGTCAAATCTGAAACGCAAAACATCTGAAAACACGCAAAAATGCATCAAAATGATGAAAATACCCAAGGATCGTGTTTTATGTGTCTCAAATGCAAAATGTTTAAAAACAAATGAAAAACGAGCAAAGTTTGCAGATTTGGCAGTTTCAGTCCCCCAACTTTCAAAGATTGGCAAAAATAGTCCCTAGAGTTTAAAAATGTGGAGTTTTATCATTCAAGGTCCTTGAATTGTTTTAAGTTGTCAAAAGTGGTCCTTGAGTGAAATTTTGGGCAAATGGCAAAACAAGTCCCTGAACTTTGGGAAAATTACAGAAATGGTCCTTGGGTATTTAAAAATGGAAAAATGGCATTTTTGGTCTTTGGTCTATCAAAGTTGGCAAGTTTGGTCCTCATGAGTACTTTAGAAAATGTACAATTTCAGCCCCATCTTTGGTGAATTTACACAAATGGTCCTTGTTATAATCTTAAACCAAACGGACCATTTATTTTCTACAAATCCAAATCCAATCCAAACCCCAACACAGCCCAATCCCTTTTCCTTATAACCCCAAGGCCCAATTCTTTTTACCCGGCCCAAAATCAAAATCATAATCCCCATGTTTATATCTCCCCAGTCAAACCCCCCCGTTTGACCACCTTCCCTCCCAACTTCTTCCCCCAAAACCAGGGTACCCCATCTCTCCCACATGGCTCCCCCACCTCCATAGCCACCCTCCTTGTCTCCCACAGTACACTCCAAACATTTATTACCCTCACCAAACTAAACCTACCCATTTGGCAGTTATATATTTTTGGCGCCAAATCCATTTCAATGGCTGAGATCAAGTTTGAGCCATCCAATGGCTCAGAATTGGAGTGGGAATTGCTGAAGAGGTCAAAGGAATAAAGAAAGAGATGGAGAGAGAAGAGGGGAGTCAGTTAGTTTTCAAGTTTTAGTGTCGTTTTTCTTAATTATAAAAAGTTCCAGTGTAATTTAGTTTAAAAGTAATGTATTAAGTGTTTATGTTGTCTTTGAACTCACTTTGATCAATCTAATTCAGTTTATCTTTGAAATCCAGTTTGTGCTCAAATTTCATTCAAAATCTCCCATTTCTTGTATTTCAATTAAATGTTGTTTACTTGGTTTCAAAATGTTGTTTAAATCTTGTTAAGGTTGTTTGAACTCAAAAACAAGCATAAATTCAGAAAAGAAAAGAAAAGGAAATTATAAAGAAAAAGCACAAAAATATAAAAAAATTGAAGAATGAAGAAGAAAGCAAGGAGCACTGTAAATATGGGATGGCAGAGGGTTAGAGGCTTCATGGGAAGCCAATAGGTGTGTTATTTGGTCCTTGGTACTTCATTTCATAGCCTGGATCATTTGTAAGCCTTAAAATCACTTATTGGCATTTTACTGTAGACAAGTTCATTGCCTGTTAATCTTGGGTTTAAATGCTATCTAGGTGTATTTGAGTTAGATTAAAGTTTAATTTTGGTTGTTTGTTCATTGGATTTCTTAGTTGCTTATTGTTTCATCTTCACAGTTTAATATAGCATTTTGGTAATTTATGGTATTAAGCTGTTGTTATTGGTGTTTTTATGCCTAAATGTTCTCATAAGATCATATTAATACCTTGGGATTCAGTTTAATAGTCTAATTCAGTAGATTCCTTTGAAAATCTTATTTTGAGTTACATAAAGTAGTGTTTGGTTCAGTAGGTTAATCTGTGCTCTAGTGTGTTTGAGTTGTTATATCTAGGTGTTGCAAGCTACATTAGGACTAGATAACTCAATTTGGTCATAAAACTCAGTGGTTTTTAAAAAGAAAGTCAAAATAGCCTTTTCTATTACCTTGTTCTTTAACTGTTGGATTTTCATGTTTCTTAATCATGCTAATATGTTCATAAGTTGTTTTGATCACTTACTCTAGTTTCTATATAGCTTAAAACATCATATTCAGTAAGTAGGATTGATCCAAAGTTCATTTAAGTCAAACTTTTAGTGTAAAATAAAAAGTCAAAACTCATCTTTGGTAATTTTTGAATAAACTGTGGATTTTCCCCTAGGGCTTAATTTTAGGAATTTGGATTTGAGCTTTTGGAATATTGTTATTTGGTTGGTCATCTTGCTATAGTATTTTTCTTGATTTTTGTTTGGCTTGTTCAACTGCTTATTTGTGTTTATCTTTTAGGCAGTTTTTCACATAAGTTGCCCTGCTCACAGGTTTCATAACCTAATTCACACACTTGCACAATCTTTAATAATTGGCCTGAGCTTGTGTTTCTTGTTGATTTGTGGAGCTTGTCTAGCTGGTTTGTTATGTGCATGCTTTGCTTTCCTTGGTTTGCTTATTATCACAGCTTAAATGTGCTTAACATGTTTCATTAATCCAACTCATTACACTGAGCAATCAGGTAATTGAGCCATTTTCATAAGCTCTTTATAAGCTCATCACTGAGCTTTAACTTGAGTACCTTGGCTTTTTGAGAAGCTTATCAAGCCATCTTTAAGTTCCAGTGCTCATTTTTCTTTTTCAAGCTTATGTACCTAGGCTGCTAGTAGCTTCTAGTTTTGTCCATTTCTCTGTCTATACTGAGTAATCAGTATTCACAAGCATTTTCATAAGCTTGTCAAAAGCTCATTAGTTGATTTTAACCATTGAGTTTTAGCTTTTTGAAAAGCCCTCCATTCCAGCTATCTATTCTAGTTCTTGTTTTGAGCTTATCAGCTTATCTATTGAGCTTAATTTACTTATAAACTTGACTGAAGGGGTGTTTGGATTGGCAGTGTTAGTGGATTTGCTTATTTGCTTATTTAAGCTTATCTAGTGCTATTCTCTTGTTGTTTCAATTTCATTTAAGTACCTTCAGATTACTTACATCTTATTTTGCTCCTGTTTCCCATTGTGAAGCTTATTTGGTTGCTTGTTTGAGCTTAATTCTCAATTTGAGCCAAAAGCCCAAACTGTTAAGCTCATAAGCCCTCACACAGCTTATTTTCAAGTTCCACTCAGTTTGTTTTTGTAAAAGTTTCCTAATTTCAGTTGTTAATTAGTCTCATAAAAGAAAAATCACAAAAACATCAATTTTAAAATAGTGATAGCTTCTATTTAAGCCAATTGGCTTATTTTTCAGCTTTTTCAAAACGCATTTTTCATTTTTATATTTTTCCTAGGTTCCAGTAGTATTGTAGTATTTATAGAAAAAATTGTAGATTTATTACTGTTCATTTAGTATTTATAGTAATTTAAAGTAGTTTTAAATAATTATTAAATAGTAATTAATTAATATTAAATACATAAATAGTCTAATAAATATATTTTCAGTTCTAAAATTAGTTTTAAGTTATTTTTGATTTTTCTAAATTAATTTTTCATTTAATTAGGTTAATTTCTTATTTAACTACAATTTAGTGTAATTTAGATAATTATTAAATAGTTTTTAATTAATAATAATTAATTTAATAGTTTAATAAATAATTTTCTTTTTCTTAAAATTTTCTTTTATTTTTAGGATTGTAAAAATATGTTTTTCATCATCTAGGTATTTATAGATTTTAATTTTCACTTTTATTTTCGTACGTAGACGTTTAATTAAACGTAACGTACATTTTTAGATTTGTAAACGTTTCCAGATTTCCAGTAATCGTTTGTAGTGTTTGTTTATCATTTTCATTCATAATCTCGTAGTTTAATTTCAATCAATCTCTCTTTCCAATCATCGTTTCACAATCACTTGATCTCATAATCGTTTTCGATACAATTCACACCTCGTCGGGACTTAAACGACCCGGGGAATTCCTATACTCTCCTTGGTGCATTGTGCCTTTTCTAGTTTGACTTTTGTTGACTAAATCCTTGGTTGACTTTAGTTGACTGTTTAGACCCAATCAAAATTTGGCGCCGCTGCCGGGGAGGCGTGTCGCGTGTCTTGAACGTTTTGCAGTATCGTGTTTTTGAAACACAACTTGTGTATATCGTCTATCCTTTGTATATTTACCGTATATATATCGTATTTTCATCTTTCAAAAACATAAAAAACACAAAAATATTTTCTCTTTGTTTCTAATATATATATATATATATATATATATATATATAAGAAAAAGAAAAAAAGAATACTTGTCACCAAGTATTCAACAAAAACACCAAAAAAAATAATATACATCCTCCGTCTTCCGTTGAAGGAGGGCGGTTGTAAACCATTCCCGAATAATAACAATAGAAAAATGATCGTGAGTCAATTGTTACCCGATTAGCTTTTAAAGCAAAAAGGTTTCGATTGGTGTACCGGTTAACAAAAAGAAAAGAAAACAAAAGAAAAAGATAAATAAATAAAAAGATTTCAAGTTTTCTCTACTCATTGGTTTTGTTTTTCTAGTGCATGCGCACTCGTTCTTCTAGGTCTACGAGCCCATTTCGTGAGCTTGTTAAAATACCTCGAAGACGACGTAGACGTTCTGCACCCGCAGTCGAATCCGAGATTCGTACTGTTTCTACCACTTCTGTCGTCATGGCAGATCTTCCTATGAGTGAGCTTCTCCAAGCACCCATCGAGGGTTACGGAGATGCCATTGTTGTTCCAGCCATCGTGGCTGACAGTTTTGAGCTCAAGCCGGGTTACTGAATCTTGTGACCCAGAGTCAATTCTTTGGTTTTGAGCGGGACGATCCTCATGCTCATATTCGATGGTTTAACAAGATCACATCTACCATCAAATACAAGAATGTCCCATCTGAAGCAATCAAACTTCTTCTCTTTCCATTCTCCCTCGAGGGACAAGCCCGGATTTGGCTTGAAAAACAACCCCCTCGTTCTATCGAAACATGGGAGGATTTAGTCAAGAAATTTGTGAATGAATTCTATCCTCCTTCAAAGACCACGAGTCTTAAAAATGAGATCATCAAGTTCACTCAGAAATTTGATGAATCATTTAGTGAGTCGTGGGATCGTTTTAAGGAATTACTTCGCAAATGTCCTCACCATGGTTTCTCAGAGTTAATGCAACTCGATACTTTCTACAATGGTGTGAGCCAAGCTGATCAGGATTCTCTTAATGCCTCCGCGGGAGGTAATTTCCTGTGTAAAACAACAAAAGAAGCTTTAGCGATCATCGAGAACAAATCTAAGGTCCGCACTACACGAAGCAAACCGGTTGTTTCCCAAGTGAGTGTTGGTCCTTCCTCTTCATCGCCCGTGAGTCAGTCTAGCACCGATGCTAAGATTGACAAACTCACGGAAGCCATTCAAGCTTTGGTTCTCTCTAACCAAAAGAAAGTCTCTTTTCCACAAACTTCTTCTCCTGCTGAAGTTAAAAAAGTGGAAGTCTGCGTTACCTGTGGTGGCCCCCACGCATATTACAATTGTATGGCCACCGATGGTAACCCCTTTGAAGCTAATGCGATAGCTGGACCTTCCAATCATGGAAGTAACCAATTTCGTCCGCCGATGGACCCGAACTATCGTCCCAACCACTACCCTGGACCTCCCGGTTTTAACCAAAATCAAAATGTTCAAAACCGTAACCAAAATTTCCAAAACCAAAACCGAATGAACCAAGGTTATCAAAACCAAGGTAATTTCAATCAAGGTCATGGTTACCACAATCAGAACCAAGGGGTTCAAAATCAAAGTTTCCAAAACCAAGGAAACTTTAACCGAAACCAAGGTCAGGGTCATTCTAACCAAGGGAATTTTCATAGACATAATCAAAATCAAGGAAATTTTCAAAACCAAGGTCCAAACAACCGAGGTCAAAATTTTCCTACTCAAACTCAAGCTATTGTTCCTACCGGACCGTCATCTGATGAGTTGTTGAATCATTTAGATTGTAAGAATATGTTTTTCATCATCTAGGTGTTTGTATATCTCTATTTTCACTTTTTTTCGTACGTGGACGTTTTAATTAAACGTAACGTACATTTTTAGATTTGTAAACGTTACCAATTTTCTAGTAATCGTTTGCAGTGTTTGTTTATCATTTTCATTCATAATCTCTTAGTTAAATTCCAATCAATCTCTTTTTCCAATCATCGTTTCATAATCACTTGATCTCATTATCGTTTTCGATACAATTCACACCTCATCGGGATTTAAACGACCCGGGGAATTCCTATACTCTCCTTGGTGCATTGAGCATTTTCTAGTTTGACTTTTGTTTACCAAATACTTGGTTGACTTTAGTTGACTGTTTCTAGGCCAATCAAAATTTGGCGCCGCTGCCGGGGAGGCGTGTCGCGTGTCTTGAACGTTTTGCAGTATCGTGTTTTTGAAACACAACTTGTGTATATCGTCTATATCTATTGTATATTTACCATATATCGTATTTTCATCTTTTAAAAACATATAAAAAACACAAAAATATTTTCTCTTTGTGTCTAGTATATATATAAGAAAAAGAAAAAAGGAATAATTGTCACCAAGTATTCAACAAAAATACCAAAAAAAATAATATACATCCTCCGTCTTCCGTTGAAGGAGGGCGGTTGTAAACCATTCCCAAATAATAACGTCAGAAAAATGATCGTGAGTCAATTGTTACCCGATTAGCTTTTATAGCAAAAAGGTTTCGATTGGTGTATCGGTTAACTAAAAGAAAAGAAAACAAAAGAAAAAGATAAATAAATAAAAAAGATTTCAAGTTTTCTCTCCTCATTGGTTTTGTTTTTCTAGTGCATGCGCACTCGTTCTTCCAGGTCTACGAGCCCATTTCGTGAGCTTGTTAAGATTCCTCGAAGACGACGTAGACGTTCTGCACCCGCAGTCGAATCCGAGATTCGTACTGTTTCTACCACTTCTGTCATCATGGCAGATCTTCCTATGAGTGAGCTTCTCCAAGCACCCATCGAGGGGTACGGAGATGCCATTGTTGTTCCAGCCATCGTAGCTGATAGTTTTGAGCTCAAGACCGGGTTACTGAATCTTGTAACCCAGAGTCAATTCTTTGGTTTTGAGCGGGACGATCCTCATGCTCATATTCGATGGTTTAACAAGATCACATCTACCATCAAATACAAGAATGTCCCATCTGAAGCAATCAAACTTCTTCTCTTTCCATTCTCCCTCGAGGGACAAGCCCGGATTTGGCTTGAAAAACAACCCCCTCGTTCTATCGAAACATGGGAGGATTTAGTCAAGAAATTTGTGAATGAATTCTATCCTCCTTCAAAGACCACGAGTCTTAAAAATGAGATCATCAAGTTCACTTAGAAATTTGATGAATCATTTAGTGAGTCGTGGGATCGTTTTAAGAAATTGCTTCGCAAATGTCCTCACCATGGTTT
>LBNU01012182.1:48838-59046 GCA_014162995.1 Artemisia annua
AAACATTGAGGACAATGTTTACCTTTAGTCTGGGGGGGTGAATCTTCGATTTGATTGGCCTAGCACTTTCATCTTTGTCGTTTACTTACGCAACCCCGCTTTCCTCAAAAATCCAAAAAAATTGAAAAATTTTGAAAATTTTCAAAGCAAAAAGCACAAAAAAATGAGAAAAATATAAAATTATGCAAAAATAGAATAAAAGTTTTGACACCGCGTTTGACTTTCCTACTAGGTAAGAGTGGGAATAAAAATTTTGACTTGATCCGGGCGTGTTGAGCCCTAGCATGTCCCCTTAACCAAAGATGATCATAAAAGCTTTTGCTAGTTTTGTACACAAGGAGCTACTCTTTTGTCGGGTCCCGTACTTTACTTTATATATGCATGTCTTAAAATTATCGGCTAAGTATCCGCGGATCTCATTATTTGAGATTTTCAAAATGCGGAGAATGAGATATGATAGTGTTTATTTAGAAGTTAGTTACCATACGTGGAGTAGTGGTTCTCTTTAAAGCTCATAGAAGGTACTTGTGGCCTTTCGTTCCCATCAGCTTGTTTCACCCCATATCTTGTGTGCTAATTAAAGATGTTAGATTTAGCCGACGAGTAGTTCTTTATCTTCTTGAGAGAATCTTTGCTTGGGAAATTGGGTACACATCATGGATACACGTGAATTGAGTTGTATTGTATATCGTTGAATAAGCGTAGTACGCATGTGGTTTCGGAGCTACCCAAAAGCCCGTTGTTATGTACGAGCTAAGGTGCTTTAAGACTTCGGATTGAGATCGGACCTTGGATCCTAGATTCCAACCCTAGCAGTTGGCGGTAGGTCTTGGATTGAAACCGTGAAGGTTCGGAGTCGAGAAGTTACTAAGGCAAGGAAAAAAAAAAGTATCAAGAAAAGAAAAAGAAAAAGAAAAGAAAGAATAAGGATGTATGTTGAAGATTTATGGACCAAGAGTTCTAGTGTTAAGACTTAAGTTGGTCGCGCGTGAGGTGCATGTTACGATCCTAGATCGGACGCATGAGGTGCACGTGAAATGTACTCGCCAACTTATGTCTATTTATGATGTATTCCAAAGTCTTTGTATGTATCCAATATCCTTGATGTGGACCACATTTCTCTTGCAAACCTTCTTAAGGGAAGATCGATAACTACTTAGCGTTTGAACTTGGTATCTTTATCGGACTAAATCATATTGAAACGAGAAAATATGAAGCAATTCATCTCTCAAATCAATTAAAAAATTCAAGATGCACTAAGATTTGGGAGCGGGAGGTGACCACACACAAGTAACTTCCATGAGTGGTATTGGTATCTAACGTCTAAGTAAGCGGTGATCTCGTTTTTGCACTTAGTTTGGGACTTGTGAAAAATCAGGGACGATGAATTTTATCCAATCGGTCACTTTTCTATGAATCGTGTTCTTGCTCTATGACCCTTAATCGTTATCAAAAGATAATGAAAGTCATTCACACCGTCATATGCTAAAATAGTGTAATATGTGATGTACATAGTCAAAAACGGAAAGCCGGGGCGTTTTAGGGAATAAATGATTTCGAATTTCTCTTGAACGTTTTGCTACTTTTCAAAGTTAGTAAGGAGAGGTTTTGAAATTATTTACCCTTAAGGCGTGATGTGATTACATTGCGTGAGGACACGCAATACCTTAGTCTGGGGGATTTTGGTATGTGCTTATTCACATACCTTTTATTCACCATTATTAGACTATTTTAGACCAAAAACTAACGCGAAAAGCCAAAGATATCGTGTTTTTGTGTTTATGACTGTGCAGGTATGGATATTGCTAAAACATCACAAAAAGCAACCTAAAAGCCCAAAAAGAGCACGAGATGTGGAAAAGAGTTTGAAAGAGAAGCAAAAGAAGAAATCTACTCATGAAAAGCCCGTGAAGATGAATTATTTCTCAAAGGCTCAAGAAAGTACAAGAGACACTTAATCAAAGCTCATTGATGATTATGAAGCTATAACTTTCTAAATCCGAGCAAGTGATCACTTTTACATTATTGAAGATCTTTGGAAAGCTCGTCAACACATCACCTCAAAGTTACAAGGACTATAGTCGTGTTTTAGAAAGTTAAGATAGTGTCGTATCTCTAGTTTATGCTTTGTATGAACAAAATTATAAAGACTAAGGGGCTAAGTGCAATATGTAAAACAAGGGATTAGTCACCTAGACTCCCTTAAATACCACCCCATGGCCTCATTTAGTTTTGGTTAGTTTTGGTTAGATTTTTAGTTTTTATTTAGTTCATAGAATTTATCTTATGTTGTAGTGTAAGGTTTTAATACAAGCTTTTTATTTTCATGTCCAAGTCTTTTACTTTGCTTATTTCCTTGCTTATTTGCATCTCCTTTTCATCTTATTCAAGCTTCTTACTTCTATCTTGATTCAATATAAGCTCATAAAAGTCTTGCACCACCTTTGCATGAAAAGAAATTTTCGTGCCTTATGATTATGACTTGAGCTTATTTGGGTTTTGCTAGCTTGTGAGAGCTTTTGTTTTGTTTTGGTTTAGCTTATTTACAAGTTTTAAAGTCGTTATCTTTAGCTTTTTAATCTTTATTTTGAGTCTAAACTAGCTTTTTAGTTACAAGCCCTAGAAATATGTTTTGCTTATTTTGATTAGTTGTGTTTTCTATAGCTTATTTTGAGTATTGGTCTTGCTTAATATTGAGTTTAAATAAGTTTTCATTAAGTTTTCATAAAAATTTACGTAAAAAATTATGTTCAGTATGTCATTAGGGTTTAATAGCGAGTTTGAAGATTTTTAGGGTTTAATAGCGAGTATGGTTTAAAGTTACGTAGCGAGTTTGCTACTTATTTTTGGCTAGCGAGTTTGATCTTGGCTAGTAGCGAGTATGACTTTCTTTCTTTGTCCATAGCGAGTTTGTCCAAGGTTTTCCATAGCGAGTTTCTTTTTCCTTTAGTAGCGAGTTTGTTTGCTTATTCTTTAGTGTCTAGCGAGTTTTGTTTTCCAAAGGGTAGCGAGTTTGATTTCTCATTTAGGTCTAGCGAGTTTGGTTTCTTTAGTGTGTAGCGAGTTTGATTTCATAGTGTATAGCGAGTTTCATTTTCCATTTTTCATAGCGAGTTTGGTCCCTAGTTCAGCTTAGCGAGTTTCCTTTTTCATTTTTCTTAGCGAGTTTGGTCATTTTTTTTACATAGCGAGTTTCATAATTATTTTGTCTTAGCGAGTTTAGGTTTTTATTTTCTTTAAGTTTTCGAGTCTTAGTCTTTTATTGTCGTGTCTTGTTTATTTCTAAAGCCGAGCTAGGCTTATTGGCACTCCATCGTTCATCGAGTGGAGTTTACTTTTACTTATTTCATACCGTTACTCTGTCGAATTTTCTTTTAAACTTTTTAACTTAGTTTAATTTTCTTTCGTTAATTAAATACAAAACAACAAAAACATTTCCTTTATTTCTTTCTTTCTTAGTTTAAACTTTTATTTCTTTTTCGCTTTACTCAGTCTCATGTTTTCTTTCATAGTTAAACTTATTTCCTTTCTTATCGTTCTTTATTTCATTTAAACTTTATGCAAACCTTTCGTAGTATAACTAAAGCAAATTCACATCTTTTCAACCCATTCATCTCACATAACTCACGACTTGAGTGACTAGATCAATTTCAACGCTCGTTGGGACAACGATCCGTGGTTTACAAGCTTCACCGCTTAGTCTGCTGCAATCACACAATGTACTGCTATTGTCAATGAAAATTTTGGTGTTCATAAAGTTATACCCATAGTCCAGCAATTGGTTTTGCATCCAAAGTACTTGACCACAGCAACTTGAGGCAGCTACATATTCTGCTTCTGTTGAAGAATTTGCCACCACAGTTTGTTTCTTGCATTGCCATGACACCAATCTGCTTCCCAAAAATTGACAACCTCCAGTTGTGGATTTTCTATCCAGGCTAGCCCCAGCATAATCACTGTCTGAATATGCTTCCAATTCAAATGGTGAATCTTTAGGATACCAAGCCCCAAATTGGGTTGATGCCTTAAGTATCTAAAAATTCTCTTCACAGCATGAAGATGAGATTCTTTGGTAGTAACTTGAAATCTTGCACAAGCACATACACCAAACATAATATCTGCTCTTGAAGCTGTAAGATACATCAATGAACCAATCATTGACCTGTACAAGTGAACATCCACCTCTTTACCATTTTCATCTTTCAACAATGGCTTATCCTTCTCATGAGTTGTCTTTGAAGGCTTGGCATCTTCAAATCCAAATTTCTTTAAGATCTCAGCAACATACTTATCTTGACTAATGAAGATACCATCATCTAGTTGTTTCACTTGCAAGCCCAAGAAAAATGTAAGTTCTCCCATGGAACTCATAGCAAACTTATTCTTCATGATCTGCTCAAACTCCACACACATAGCTTTGCTTGTAGAACCAAAAATGATATCATCAACATACACTTGAACCAACAAAATATCTCCTTTGTTTTTCTTAATAAACAAAGTCTTGTCAATTTTACCCTTCTCATATCCACAATCCAGCAAATATGTGGATGACTTTTCATACCATGCTCTGGGAGCTTGATGCAATCCATATAGTGCTTTCTCAACCTTGTAAACTTTATCAGGAAATTCTGGATCTTCAAAACCTGGTGGTTGCATCACATAAACTTCTTCCTTGATTTCCCCATACAGAAAAGCACTTTTAACATCCATTTGATACACTACAAAGTCTTTGTATGAAGCATAAGCCAAAAACAATCTAATGGCCTCAATTCTTGCCACTGGTGCATATACCTCATCATAGTCAATACCTTCTTGCTGTGTGTATCCTTGAGCAACCAATCTTGCTTTGTTTCTGATCACAATTCCTCTTTCATCTCTTTTGCATCTAAAAACCCATTTAGTACCAATTGCCCTTTTTCCATTAGGCAAATCAACTAAGGTCCAAACTTCTTGTAATCTGAATTGGAGAAGCTCTTCTTGCATGGCTTCTGACCAGCTTGAATCTTGTAATGCTTTATAAGCATTTTTGGGTTCCATTTGTGATAGGAAACAAGCAAAGAGACAGTTTTGCAGATCTTTATGACTGTTTCTTTGATGTAGAGATCTTGCAAAGAAAGCTTTGTGTAAGCTATCTTTTTGCTCTTTAGTCATTCTCCTAGTTTGCACAGATGATGATGGATCACCCAAAATGTTTTCTTTGGGGTGAACTTTGTGAACTCTTGTAGTTTTGGTTGGACTAACTGGAATACTAGGTTCCAAATTAGTTACATCTGCTTCAGCTCCAAAGATTCTAGGGTCAAGAGCCTCATCATCAGTATCAGCATAGATCTCTGTCAAACCAGGTATGGTGGAATCATCAGGGAATGATGAATCAGCAAAAGATATACCCTGTGAAGTTGGAAACTTTTGTGTAGCAGTAGTGTTGCTAGGTCCAGCAGCAGAGTGCTCATTAGCAGTAGAGTCAGGAAGACTGCTGCTAGTAGTAGTTTCCACCACTTCATCAAGTTTTGGTTCTTCAGTGACCACCTCATCACTTCCCTTTGCAGAATCTTGGACACCATCATCTTGTGAACTCCTTTCCTCCTGTATAGGAGAAATATTGGGTGCAATCCCCAACTTTTCAATCAACACAAACTCCTCTTGAGAACTAGCTTCCTTAGCAGCAGAGTCAGTAGATTGATTACCTGCAAGAGGGTTAGTATCCATCCCTGCAAACACTGGCACATAATTCATGGTTTTGGTTAACATATCAATATTAAACAGCCATTCTGGTCCAGTTCCTGCACTATTGCTTTTACTTTCATCAAACTGAATATGCAGGTTTTCTTCCACAAACTTTGTCCTTTTATTGTATACCCTATAAGCTTTACTACTCACAAAGTATCCAACAAGGTAACCTTCATCAGCCTTTTCATCAAATTTGCCTAGTTGGTCTTTGGTATTTAAGATGGTAACAGGACACCCAAATGGTCTAAAGAATGCAATCATAGGCTTTTTACCATGAAATAATTCATAAGGGGTCTTGTTATGAGGCTTAACTATCTTACTCCTATTTTGTACATAGCAGGCAGTGTTCACTGCTTCAGCCCAAAAAGGTATAGGTAGTTTTGAACCTGACAATATAGTCCTAGCAGCCTCAATCAATGTTCTATTTCTCCTCTCAGCTACACCATTTTGTTGAAGAGTTCTAGCAACACTGTACTGTATTACAATACCCTTACCCACACAAAACTAATTCATTACATGATTTTTAAACTCAGTTCCATTGTCACACCTAATGATCTTAACCTTGTGATTTATTAAGTTTTCTATTCTAGTTATAAAAGCCTTAAGGATTTCAGTTGTTTCATTCTTTTTAGCTAGAAAGAATACCCAAGTAAACCTGCTATAATCATCTGTGACAACTAGACAAAATTTCTTCTTATTCAAGCTATTCACATAAACAGGCCCAAATAAATCCATGTGAAGCAAATGCAAACGCTTATCAATAGAATTCACAACTTTGGACTTAAAAGACACTCTGTGCTGCTTACCCTTTTGACAGGCAACACAGGTTTCATCATTTTCAAAAACTTTTGTAGGTAACCCTCGAACAAGATTACCTTTTACCAATTTGTTCATGGTTTTGAAATTTAAGTGTCCAAGTCTTCTAAGCCATAATTTGGATTCATCAAAGGTGGCTTTAGCAAAAAGACAAGTTACATCTCTTCTAGGAATTATATTCTTTATATGATCACTGTATATGTTGTCATTTCTTGGGACTTTTAGCACCACATGCTTAGCATCTGGTAACTTAAAATCAGAAGAAAGAACAAGACATTCAGTGTCAGTAAAAAGAACAAAATTCCTTTTGTCACATATTCGTGAAACACTGAAGAGATTAAACTTCAGTCCTTTAACTAACATCACATTTTCAAAACTCAAATTACCAGTTCTAAGAGTACCAATACCAATAATCTTTCCACCTGTAGGATCATTTCCAAAAGCAACACTTCCACCATCAATAGGCACAAAATCTTCAAGTTGGGAAATGTCACCAGTCATGTGTCCAGAGCATCCACTATCAACAATACCTTGATCTTTTAGCTTATCTTGTAGATTGCCCTGCACAAAAAATAGAGAAATTAGTTTCTCTTTTTGACCCAAGCCATTACTGACTTGGATCTGCCTTGTGCATCAACATAGTCATATTTAGTAAGATCCATTGATGCACTGTTGTTGTTTGAAACTTGAGTTAAATCATTTGATTTTGGTTTCCAACTCCAACAAGCTGAGGCCTTTACAGCATAAAAATGATTTCCAACAACTGTATTTGGTAACCTTTTAGACACAGCAGTAGAGTAAATTGCCTTAGCAGCAGAGTTTATTCTTGAAGTAGCAGTAGACCCAGTTGTTTTATTTTGAAAAGGCCTTTTTGGTGAAGCAGTAACAATAGTTCTAGTAGCACCAGATCTTAACAGTACTGCTCTTGGAACCATATTTCTTTTAAGAGGAGAGTGATCTCTTTTTGAAAAATTTTGATGATTCACTCTAGTATGTTGGTTCCAAACAGGCTTTTGATAGTTAGAACATTTAGCTATAAGATGCCCAAAACTACCACAGTTATAACATGCCTTTCTTTTAAGTTGAAAATCATTGCCTAATCTATTTGAGACTAGACCATTCAAGTTTCTCTGGTTTCCCCTAGGCTTGTTATTAAACCTTTTCATTTGTGCACTAGGAACCTCATGATACTCAACAACTCTTTTAGACAAAGCATGTCCTAGAACAGGTTTAGTGAACTTATCCTCATTAAGATTAGATTTAACAACTTGAGGAATTGCTTTCTTTGGAACACTTTGAGTTAGACTAACATCACTTTTTAACACAATAGAACTTTGTGTTGACCTATTGGTTGACTCATCTGATTCATCCTCACTATCTGACACCCAATCTTCAATGATTGGTGCACCAGTATCAACCTCTGATATTTTATTAAGTGACTTACTAAACTCACCTGCTTCTTTTATAAGCCCATCAACATCAACAAATGACAGTTCCTTCCCTGGTGGTGCAAGTGCACTTTTCATGGGAGGTGGAACTTCATGGTATCCTATGCCACTATTCTTTCTCATTAGTTGACACTCAATTATGTTCTTATCATTTTCATCAAGTATAGAAGTAGCATACTTTTGTTTATTGACTCTAATGATGTGCTTATTTTTTTCCTCAATTGCCAACTCTCTAGCCTTTTCAGACTCAACTAACTTTCTTTTAAGCATTTCTATTTCAGCATTTTTAATGTCAATTTCACCACGTTGAATATCTAGCCTATCAATATACTCAATCTCAATTTCTTGCATATATTCAAGTTTCCTTTCAACATTATCAATGCCTACTTTATATCCTATGTTTTCAAGTCTCAGAAACTCAACCTCTTTAATTAAACTCTCATTCCTAGTCTTAAGTTCTTCTATAGTATCAGCACATGATTTAAAAGAACAAGCAGATTCATTAGATTCATTTGATACCTCAGAATCTGAGCCAGATGATGAAGAAGCATAAGCCATTAGAGCAAAGTTATGCTCTGTATTGGTCACTGCAAGCAGACCATGGTTTGGTTCTTCATTTGCCAAATCACTCCAGTCATAATCACCCAAGCCATCACATGAAACCAAAGCAGTAGTTGGCTTTGTCTCTTCTGCAGCCTTCTTGGTTGTGTCAACATTCTTCTTGGGAGCTCTGCATTCTCTGGAAAAATGACCTTTCCTGTTGCATTTGAAGCACTCCGTCTTTGACTTATCAAAGCCCAAGTTACCCTGTGGATTGTACTTAATTTGCTTGCCAGTTCTTTTCAGGAACTTTCTTGCCCTCAAAGTAAGCCTAGCCATTTGCCACTTCATATCAATTTCTTCCAGATCATCAGAATCAATGTGGTCAGCATCTTGGTTGAGAAGTTGAGTACTAGTGGTGAGATCAGCCAAGAATGCACAAATAGCAGCATCACTTACAGTGTCCATGTTATTAGAACCAGCAGCAGAGTTTCTAGTACTAACAGTAGAGACACCATAAGCAGCAGAGTGAGTCTCTAATGAAGTATTGCCTTTAGTGGAAACAAAACCAATATTTTGAGCTGCTGATGATGAAGTAGACAAATCAGATGAAGCCCTCAGCTCAGGTTCTGTGACATTTCGTAAAATTTCATGTCACTAATTTTAATATTTTTATTATTTAACTATTCTATTTTTTTTTATTAACTTCATCGGAAGTTATCCGTGTACGTTCAATTCATTCAACCGCAAAGAGACTATGTCTATTATACATTTTTTTTATCCATCATATCTTCCTTACAATCCTATTTTAAAAGTCACTTTTCACTTTTTCCATTTTTACGTAAACCTTGCACCTTTTACGTTTTACGCGATTTAAATTTACGTTTTATGATTTTAACAACGTGAATCAAAGCTAGACTATGAAAATTTTACATGTTTTATTCATTTTAACCTATTCTCATATTTACAAGTGAGTTTTATACTTGTCGTTTCATTTTTAAAGTTTACATCACTTTTATCAAGAATCGGTGTCACTAAACGCGTTTTCAACTCACGGTTTCATTTTTAACGACGTTTAAACACTCCGATAAACCCAAGGCTCTCATGAAATATTAAATTTAGCCATTTTAACACTTCATAACAACTTCATAATAATTTTATAACACTTTTCTAAAATTCACGTTTTCACGTCACCCGGTTCTGCGTAATTCGTGTTTTTAAGACCGTATGCTTAATTTAAACCGCACAAACACACTAATACACCAAATATTAATCAAATACAAATAAAAATTCCCTTGGAAGCTCCAAAAACCGGCCATGTATACAACACACTCATTATAATTTTTATTCATTTTCAATAAATCCCATCATTTCCATTTCACATGCAAATCTCACGAACCTTCAAGAAAATCATCCATCTCCTCTCCTCCCTTGTCCTTGCTGCCACGAATCACCACCATAACACCCTCATCTCTGTGATTTCTCATCATCTCCTCTTGATTTTCATACATGTAAATGATTTTTGTTATTCAATTAAATATGGGTTTTACCTCAGTAGGTAAACCTTCTTTATGATAAGCATGTTATACTTGATTCATTAGGACCATAGGTTAAGGGTGATTGTGTTTGGGATAAGTTATGTTTAGGTTAGAGTTGATTTGTGATTGCTGAAATTAT
>LBNU01012182.1:75628-94838 GCA_014162995.1 Artemisia annua
TATATATTGCTTGTCCTCTAATTTTTTTTTTTTGCAAGTATTCCATATCCTGATTTTCCTATTATGACCTTCAAACGAGGGGGAGTATACGTCGAGGGGGAGCTCAATACTCGTCGGGTTAACCTTTTTAATGCTAACAAAAAGGGGGAGAAATGATATAAACTCACTAAATACTTGTGTGTGTGTGTATATATATATATATATATATATATATATATATATATATATATATATATATATATATATATATATATATATTAATTTTTGGCTAAGTGAGTTTAGATTTTGTAATCATCAAAAAGGGGGGAGATTGTTGATATAAATAATGCATAAAAACGTTATCTATATTTTTCGATATCTCTATGTTTTGAGGATCACAAAATGTAAAAACATTCAACGAAAGATTACTACGTAAACAAGTATTTAGTTACAAATATCATTTCACTCAACAAAATCACTTAAGGTATGAATAAACAAATGTCTAATACATTTTATGATCAAAGGAATTTTATTTAAACATTACAAAGTTTATAGAATGATAAAAACATCTTATATATTTTGAAAAACATTTTTGGTAATTATAGGAAAATGTTTAATTCATAACAAATATATGAATTCAAATTTTTAACCAAAATCAGTTAGTTTTTCACCAAATAAACTTTCCCCAGAAAAGACAAAAGATTCTGGCCGTTACAGGAGGGCGGCCCCCTTAATTTTAAGGGGGCCGGCCACCATTTAAGGGGGCCGGCACGCTCCTGTTGTCAGAATCTCTTGCCTATAAATACAGGTTCAATCCTGCATTTTTCCTTACCTTTTGCACGAATATTTTCAGTCCAAATGCTTTCTAAACATGCTTCTAAATCCTTTGATCATAAGATTATAAGTCTTTGTTTCAAGTGATTCAATCCTTTCTCATCCAAAGTGCAAGAGAAGAATACTCCCTCAATATAAACTCAAGAAGTATTGTAGATTAGTTTTGTAGATTGTGTACATCATTTGTAAAGTTGTGTAGTTCTTGTGATAAGTAGATCTAGGTGGATAGAAGTTGTTTTGTGAAGAGATAGTAGTGAAGTAGTGAAGTAGTAGTGTTGTGTAGAAGTTGTGACTGGTTGTGTGAAGTTGTGAGATTGGTTCTAGCTACCATTAGAACTCGACATTTTGCTTGGTGTCGCTAAACGGTGTAAGCAAAGGTGTGTAAGGTTTCTCCGCCAAAAGGGAGTTTGTTGACATAGTGAAGAAAACTCTCGGGTAGGTGACTCGGGGAGTGGAGTAGGGCGAAGAGGAGCTTCGTAGCCGAACCACTATAAATCCTTGTGTTGTGGTTTGATCTTTCTAACTCTATCTTTTCATTACAATTATATTTACTCTATATTTGCTTAGTTAATTAGATATAATTGTTCATATAGTGCAAGTGTTGATTTCACATAAAATAGAATTGAAGTATTTTTAAAAGCAAACTTTTTATAAATTAAAAAGACGTAAAACTATTCAACCCCCCCCCCTTCTAGTTTTCCACAATTTCGAGTAGAGGACTCATGTTTATCTTTTAGGTCCATGAATGTGTCTTTCACAAAAAGGTTTGTTGATTTTTGTGATTTAACAAAATCATCCAATTGTGTTTGAACGTCTGGTTTTTCATCAGTGTTTGTTCGTTTGTAAGGTTCTTGATTATATTCGTTTTTCGTAGTAGGTCTCCATCGTCCACGTTCACAATCACGATAGTTCTCATAGTAATGGGTGCATCTAAATGTATTCATAAATTTAGCTTCTTCTTCACGTGACATAGGTGTGTCACCATCACTGCAATTTGCGGTAGCATGGTTTCCGCCACAATGATTACAACTTTCACGTTGTTCTTTTATCTCTTTGTATTGAGCATCCATTTTAATTGCCATGGCATCCATTCTTGCCATAATTTTGTTAGTATCAGAATTACTACTGCCTTCATCAGCGAAAGCAACAGTTTTACGAAGAGAAGTTTTTGGTTTTTGTTCTTTTGCCCAATCTAGTTTAAGTAAGACTTTGTCTTCNATCACTGCAATTTGCGGTAGCATGGTTTCCGCCACAATGATTACAACTTTCACGTTGTTCTTTTATCTCTTTGTATTGAGCATCCATTTTAATTGCCATGGCATCCATTCTTGCCATAATTTTGTTAGTATCAGAATTACTACTGCCTTCATCAGCGAAAGCAACAGTTTTACGAAGAGAAGTTTTTGGTTTTTGTTCTTTTGCCCAATCTAGTTTAAGTAAGACTTTGTCTTCAAGGAGTTGATACGCTTGATTTGGTGTTTTATAGAGGAATATACAACCGGCTGCGGCATTTAAAGCTTCTTGAGTTATTTCATCAATACCGTGGCAAAAGATTTTGATTATATTGCCTTTTGTCAAACCGTGTCCATGACAGTTTCTTAGCAATTCTTTCATTCGAAGCCAAGCTTCGGTGAGATTTTCTCGTTCATGTTGTGAAAATCCTCGGATTTCTCCGAGAAGTTTATCGAATAGAGCTGGTGGAAAATATCTACCAACGAAAGCAGTACGAAGTTCGTCCCATGATTCAATGGTTCCTTCATCGAGTTCGTCAAGCCAAGTTTTAGCTTCTCCCGTTAAAGATAGAGGAAACATCATGAGTCTTACCGCTTCAGTTTCGGTAGCTCCGTATTTGAACATATCGCATACGCTTTGAAATTCATGAATGTGTTTGTGAGGATCAGTTTTAATTCGGCCATCAAATTGGTTTCCCTTGACAAGAGTTAAGTTGTTGGGTTTTAGGACTCTGCTTCTAACTAATGTCAATATGATGTTGACTGAATCTGCTGCTGGAAGATGACTCTGCTGCTAGTGTGAAAGTGCTGCTGAAGAGAATTGCAAGACTCTGCTGCTCAGAGTTTATTATAGGAATGAGTCTTGTAATTATAGTAATGATTGTATTAAATATTCTTGATGAGACGAAAAATGTTACGTTTTTAGGGGTCGGTTTGAGTCCTAATTCGTATGTTTTTGGTTTGGATTTCACCCAAAGTCGTTTCTTTTCTCATTTTAGGTACTTTTGAAGGGAAAATCACAAAAGAAGCATTTTCGGGCGTTTTCGGAGTGAAAAAGTGCGGAAAACAACAAAAACTCAAAAGACCTTAAAGATCACAGAAGGTGACGCCGTCACACTCTACAAGGTGACGCCGTCAGGAACAAGTGAAGTCCAGAAGTGGAAAAAAGACTCGTGACGGGCCAGAGAGTTCGTAGTTCAAATGGGTGACGCCGTCAACCAAGGCCGTCAGATCTGGAACCAGCAATTATGACCACGTCAAGGAAGGCCGTCTGAAAACCCTAATCGCCGAGCTGACGACGTCACTTATTGGGTTGACGCCATCAGCCCGCAAAATCTATATATATAGAACGTTTTTCTTTTATTTAGGAAAAATTTTAGAGTGGAGAACTTGGGACCAAAACCCTAGTACGAGTTTTACAGACCTTGGAGGGTATTCAAACCCTTCCAACTTGCATGTTCAATTGAAGATAAGTCTTTATTCATACAATATGTCTATGTGTTGTGTGATACATATTTGTGCTTGTCTTTCTTTTAATATGCTAGGCTAATTTACTTTGTGTTTGCTTAGATCTAATGAAACCTAACTATTGATTATCATGTGATGTGTATGTTGTGATTGTATTTTGGATGAATGTTTCATCTACGTTAGACTAAGGAAAACTGGCTAATCTCCTATATGGTAACATGCTTGAACGTCTTTAGAAACGTGAATCATATGTGCGTTATTGGTTTTAAGGTAGTATTTCATGCATAGGTTGCTATCGGTGAGCTCATGATAGGATGCTTGACGTATCGTCATAGAGTGAGGTAGGAACTTATAGAGTTAGGGAATTGAACGCACTCCCTACGACTTGTTAGGAATACACCCGTCATCCAAGCAAACTCAACATACTAGTCACATGATAAAAGATAGTTAGGGAGTAATGAAATCTAAGTAAACACTATTCTCCACCACTGATTTTCTCTAAACAAAAAAATACAAAAATATAAGTAGCTTGGAAGTAGATAACTTGGGTTAGTTGACTAGCAACTAATTCCGCCCTATCCTCCAAAACCAGAGATTTACTGCTTTCATAAAACATAAAAAATACAAAAAGAATCTTCCTCCACCCTTAGATCTAGATTAGAGTAGTTTTTAGCCTAACAAACACTATTCCCTGTGAGAGAACGATCAATCCCCCGGTACTTGCCACTTCACTATACTACATCGGTCAGGTACACTGCCTGGTGGGGATTGCAAGCTTCTCGAGATCCCTCGAGAGGTAAAACGTAGTGCGTGTTGCAATCCACGCGCATCAATTCTATAGGTTTAGAATATCGTTTGTTTGTGTAAGAAGTTATTGTAAACCGTGTAGGGTTCCTTGTCTATAAAAGGAGATCCCTAGGGTTAGAATATGTACGTGTCTAAGTCGAATCACTTCAAGGTGTAAACCCTAGCATTGTAAGAGTGCTCGTATTTAATATATTGAAGTGTTAAAGTGTGAAATCTTTGTTCTTGTGTTCATCTTAAGTTAAACAATATATTTCGCGTGTTGTTTAAGTTATAATTCAAGTCAGCTTCTATACAAGATCGTTTGCTCAACTGGGATCAACAAGTGGTATCAGAGCTTGTGATCTAGAAGCTGTGATCAAGAAGAACTCAAGTACTTTTAAACTCTGTTCATAACAACAACTGAAGCCATGGGTGATGACACACATATGGTTACTGCCTCCAAGGTGCCAATGCTCAAGCAAGGAGAATATGAGCTTTGGAAGATGCGCATCAAGCAGTATATGTGCATGATTGACTACAAGATGTGGAATGTCGTTATAGAAGGTGACAAGTTTCCTAAGGTTGTTGATGGGAAGGAATTACTCATCAAAAGCAAGGAAGATGAAGATCTAAGAAAGCTGGAGATCAAGACTCACAGTATTCTCATGATGGGAATACCTAATGAGTATCAGCTTGATTTTGAAAGCTGTGAAACTGCTAAGACTCTTATGGATGCTGTTGAGACAAGGTTTGGTGGCAATGAAGCTACCCGAAAGTCAAGGAAGAATGTCTTAAAGCATCAATTTGAGAACTTCACTGCTTTAAGTGGAGAGAATCTTGATGGTACCTATAACAGGCTTCAAAAACTTATAAGTTACTTAAAGCTTGTGGGTTACTCTGTTCCTGTTGAAGATATCAATCTCAAGTTTCTTAGAAGCCTTGCAACAGAATGGAGCATACATACTGTTGTGTGGAGAAACAAAGCTGATTTTGACACAATGAGCTTGGATAATCTATACAACAACTTGAAAGTATATGAATCTGAGATGAACATCTCATCTAGTTCATCTACTGCAGCTCAGAATATAGCTTTTGTGTCTTCCAAAACTTCAAACTCTTCAGACACTCACTCTGCTGCTTATGGTGTATCTGCTGCTAGCACTAGCAACTCTGCTGCTGGTTCTAACAACAGTGATACTTCAAGTGATGCTACTATTTGTGCTTTCTTGGCTGATCTTACTACAGGTACTCAAGTTTTAAATCAGGATGCTGATCATATTGATCCTGATGCTCTTGAAGAGATTGATTTGAAGTGGCAGATGGCTATGCTCACCTTGAGAGCAAGAAGGTTCTTGAAGAGAACTGGAAAACAGATTAAGTATAAGCCTCAGGGTAACATGGGATTTGACAAATCCTTGATGGAGTGCTACAACTGCCATAGGAAGGGGCACTTTGCCAGGGAATGTAGAGCTCCAAAGAAGATAGTAGAAATTCCCAAGAAGACTGAAACTGAGTCAAATCCTTCTACTGCTTTGGTGTCTTGTGATGGGTTAGGTGACTATGACTGGAGTGACATGGCTGGAGAAGAACCACAACAAGGTTTCATTGCTGAAGTGAAGACTCCAGGGCATAACTTTGCTCTTATGGCCTATGCTTCTTCATCATCTGGTTCTGACTCTGAGGTATCCAATGAGTCAAATGATTCTACTTGTTCTTTTAAATCTTGTGCTGACACTACAGAAGAACTTAAAACTAGGAATGATAGTCTTAGGTAAGAAGTTGAGTCCCTAAAACTTGATAACTTAAGTTATAAAGTAGGAATTCAAAATGTTGAAAGGAGACTAGAATATCTTAAAGATATGGAATTTGAATATGTTGATAGAATTAATATACAAGATGGTGAGCTTTTTGTTAAAAATGCTGAGATTGAAACACTTAAAAGAAAATTAACAGAAGCAGAACAAGCTAGAGATGAGGCTCTTGCAGATAAAGAGAATCATATTGTAAGAGTAGAAAAACAAAAGTTTGCCTCAACTGCCATAGATCATACCATTAAGTGTCAATTAATGAGAAAAGGTAGTGGCATAGGATACACTGAAGTAGCTCCTCCAATGAAAAGTGCCTTTGCACCACCGGGAAACGAGTTATCCTTCATGAGTATAACAGAAGAAATCAAACCTAGTAAAGAAACCAGTAATGTACCTATTCAAATAGCTAGGGTTGATGATAAAAGGTATTCTGATGAACCTATCATTGAAGATTGGGTTTCAGATAGTGAGGATGAACAGACTAAGCCAACACTAAGTGTTAAACAGGAAGAAATTCCTAAAGTTGATGAGTCTAGAGTTAAACAGGTTAAGTTCCTGAAACCTGTGCTAGGTCATAATATGTCTAGAAAAGTGATTGAGTATAATGAGGTACCTAGACATCACATGAAAAGGTTTATCAACAAGCCTAGGGGTAATCAGAGAAATTTCAATAACCTAGTTTCTCACAAATTAGGTAATGATTTTCAATTGAAAAAGAAGGCATGTTATAAATGTGGTAGTTTTGAACATCTTATTGCAAATTGTAAGGACTACCAAAAACCTGTTTGGAACCAACATACAAGATTGAATCATCAAAACTTTTCAAAAAGGACTCACTCTCCTTCCAAAAGACAAATGGTTCAAAGAGCAGTGTTATTGAGATCTGGTGTTACTAGATCTATTGTAACTGCTCAACCAAACAAGCCTTTTCATAATAAAACAACTGATTCTACTGCTAATACAAAAGTAGACTCTGCTGCTAAGGCAAAAGACTCTGCTGCTGTTTCAAAGTTTATAACAGATACAGTTGTTGGAAATCATTTTTATGCTGTAAAGGCCTCAGCTTGCTGGACTTGGAAACCAAAATCAAATGCTTTATCTAAAGTTTCCAGTACCAGCAGTGCATCAATGGACCTAACTAAGTACAAATATGTTGATGCACAGGGCAGATCCAAGTCAGTAATGGCTTGGGTCAAAAAGAGAAACTAATTTCTCTACTTTTTATATGCAGGGCAATCTTCAAGATGATCTAAAAGACAAAGGAATTGTTGATAGTGGTTGCTCTGGACATATGACAGGAGACATATCCCAACTTGAGGATTTTGAGCAAATGGAGAATGGTGGATATGTTGCCTTTGGTAATGATGTCAAAGGAGGAAAGATTATAGGTACTGGTACAATCAAAACAGGTAGTTTGGATTTTGAAAAAGTGTTCCTTGTGGATGGACTTAAGTTCAACCTCTTTAGTGTCTCACAGATATGTGACAAAAGGAATTTTGTTCTTTTTACTAATACTGAATGTCTTATCCTTTCTCCTGACTTTAAGTTGCCAGATGAAAAATTTGTGCTACTAAGAGTCCCTAGATCTGATAACATATACAGTGATCATTTAAAGAACATAGTTCCCAAAAGAGCTTTAACTTGTCTACTTGCAAAGGCCACTATTGATAAATCCAAACTATGGCACAGGAGACTTGGCCATTTGAATTTCAAAACTATGAACAAATTGGTCAAAGGAAATCTTGTCAGAGGATTACCTTCAAAAGTTTTTGAAAATCATGAAACCTGTGTTGTCTGTCAAAAGGGTAAACAACATAGAGTATCTTTTAAATCCAAAGTTGTTACTACCATTACAAAGCCTTTACATTTGCTTCATATGGACTTATTTGGACCTGTTTATGTGAATAGTCTGAATAGGAAGCAATATTGCCTAGTTGTCACAGATGATTTTAGCAGGTTTACATGGGTGTTCTTTCTAGCTTCTAAGGATGAAACCACTGAGATTCTTAAAGAATTCATCACTAGAATAGAAAACCTAGTTAATCATAAAGTTAAGATAATCAGATGTGATAATGGAACTGAATTTAAGAATTATGCTATGAATCAGTTCTGTGTGGGTAAGGGTATTTTAAGACAATACAGTGTTGCTAGAACTCCTCAACAAAATGGTGTAGCAGAGAGGAGAAATAGGACATTGATTGAGGCTGTTAGGACTATGTTGTCAGACTCTAAGTTACCTATACCTTTTTGGGCTGAAGCAGTGAACACTGCCTGCTTTGTTCAGAATAGGAGTAAGGTAGTTAAGCCTCACAATAAGACCCCTTATGAATTATTCCATGGTAAAAAGCCAATGATAGCTTTCTTTAGACCATTTGGGTGTCCTATTACCATCTTAAATACCAAAGACCAATTAGGCAAGTTTGATGAGAAGGCTGATGAAGGTTACTTTGTCGGGTACTCTATAAATAGTAAAGCTTTCAGGGTGTTCAACAAGAGAACTAGATTTGTAGAGGAGAATTTGCATATTAAGTTTGATGAGAATAAACCTAATACTGCAAAGACAGAACCTGAGTGGTTGTTTAACATTGATATGCTAACCAAAACCATGAATTATGAGCCAGTGATTGCAGGTGTAGATACTAACCATGATGCAGGTACAAAAGACACTGTTTCTGCAGCTAAAGATGCAAAGACATCCACACCTCAAGAAGAATTTGTTCTGGTTGAAAAATGGAAGCTTGATCCAACTATTGTTCCCACTCAGGAGACCAACAGCTCACAAGATGATCATTCTCCCAAGGGAGATGAGGGGGAAGGTCTGAAATCATTTAGTGAAGCACAGGTGATTAATAATGGTGTCACAAAGGAAACTTCTCCCATCAGCAGTTTGTCTGATTCTGCTGCTACACCTGCAGACAACTCTGCTGCTGACAACTATGCTGCTGAGCAAACTGCTTCTCTAGAGATACATAAGTTTTCGACAGTTGACACAGAAGGCATATCCTTGGTTGATACATCTTCTCAGGATGATCCAGAGATGCCTGGATTGACTGAAATATATGAAGATACAAATGATGAAGCTCTTGATGGTGAAATTTTTGGTGCTCAGACTGACTTCAACAACATGGAACTCAACATTCCTGTCAGTCCTACAAGTACAACAAGAATTCATAAACATCATCCAAAGGAAAATATTTTGGGTGATCCATCATCTAATGTTCAGACAAGGAACAAGACAAGGGAACTGTTTCACAAAAGTTTCTTTGCTAGATCTTTACATCAAAGGAATAGCCATAAAGATCTACAGAATTGCCTTTTTGCTTGTTTTCTATCACAAATAGAACCCAAGAATGTATACAAAGCCTTACAAGAATCAAGTTGGTTGGAAGCTATGCAGGAGGAACTTCTACAATTCAGATTACAAGAAGTTTGGACTTTGGTTGATTTACCTAATGGAAAGAGGGCTATTGGAACAAAATGGGTTTTCAGATGTAAAAGAGATGAAAGAGGCATTGTGGTAAGAAACAAAGAAAGATTAGTTGCTCAAGGATACACGAAACAAGAAGGCATTGATTATGATGAAGTATATGCACCTGTGGCAAGGATTAAGGCCATTAGACTATTTTTGGCATTTGCTTCATATATAGATTTTGTAGTGTATCAAATGGATGTGAAAGGTGCTTTTCTGTATGGGGAAATCAAAGAGGAGGTTTATGTGTCACAACCACCTGGTTTTGAAGATCCAAATTTCCCTGACAAAGTTTATAGAGTTGATAAAGCACTGTATGGTTTGCATCAAGCTCCCAGGGCATGGTATGAAAAGTTGTCAACCTATCTTTTAGAATGTGGTTACACTAAGGGTAGGATTGATAAAACTTTGTTCATTAAAAAGACTAAATATGGTTCAAGTCTATGTTGATGACATCATTTTTGGTTCTACAAGCAAGGCTATGTGTGAGGAGTTTGAGAAGATAATGAAAGACAAGTTTTCCATGGGTTCTATAGGAGAACTTACTTTCTTTTTGGGATTACAAGTGAAACAAAAAGAAGATGGCATATTTATTAGCCAAGATAAATATGTGGCTGATATTTTAAAGAAGTTTGGATTCACAGATGCCAAGCCTGCAAAGACTACTATGGAAAAATACAAACCATTGCTGAAAGATGAAGAAGGCAAAGATGTGGATGTTCATGTGTACAGATCAATGATTGGTTCATTGATGTATCTTACAGCATCAAGACCAGACATTATGTTCTCTGTTTGTGCATGTGCAAGATTTCAAGTTACTCCTAAAGAATCACATCTCAATGCAGTCAAGAGAATCTTTAGATACTTAAAGCATCAACCAAAATTGGGGCTTTGGTATCCTAAGAACTCACCTTTTGAGTTAGAGGCTTACTCTGACAGTGATTATGCTGGGTGTTGCTTGGATAGAAAATCCACAACAGGAGGATGTCAATATCTTGGAAACAGGTTGGTGTCATGGCAATGCAAAAAACAAACTGTGGTGGCAAATTCTTCAACAGAAGCTGAGTATGTGGCTGCTTCTAGTTGCTGTGGTCAAGTGCTTTGGATGCAAAATCAATTGCTGGACTATGGGTACAACTTTTTGAACACCAAAATCCATATAGACAATAACAGTACTCTGTACATAATTAAAAATCCTGTTTTTCACTCTAAAACAAAACATATTGAGATAAGACATCGTTTTATTAGAGATTGCTATGAAAAGAAGTTGATTCAAATTGTTAAAGTCCATACTGATCAAAATGTTGCAGATCTACTTACCAAACACTTTGATGTGGGTAGATTTCAATATTTGATTGCAAGTATTGGAATGATCAATCTTTAGAAAACTTATCTCTATGTGTTATTGTAAATTTTTGTAAAAGGATTTGTACTGTTATTGCTCTTAAAAGTTTGTTGTCATTGTTAAAAGTGAATCTGCTGCTAAAGTCTACTCTGCTGCTAGTGGATACTCTGCTGCTGAGTTAGATTTTGCTATTGTGGACTTGTTTGTTTTGTTGGACTAATCTTTTGCAGGATAAGATTAACATGGATGTAATTGCAAAATGTTCAAGAAAGAGATTAAAACATAAAAGTAAAAGGTTCATTCCATGATCAAAAGATGAAGATTACAAGGCAAGTTCCAATCAAAACACAAAAGATACTACATCATGCTACCTAACAAGCCTACTACATGGGTCCTTTCCCTTTGTTTGGATCATGCTTCTTCTAAAGATGCATATCCTTGGTCCAGACCCTCTTGCAAGCAAGAGCAACCACAACCTTGAGGGGAGGCTTCCTTGATGACTTGGAGGACTCAAGAACTGGAATGGGAGCCATGGGAGCCATTGTTGACATAGCTGCTTCAAGGGCATGAGCAAGGGCATTTGGGAGCCTTTTAGCAAGCTCAGAAGTATCTTCTTTGTGAGGAACCCTAGATGTTCCTTCGCCCCTGGATGTACCTTCACCCCTTCTGTTGGTGGGTGATTGATAATCTCGATGCCATGGAAGATAGGCAGCATTGATATCATGTTTGAACTTTCGGGCTTGTTCCTTTGTCCTCATTCTATTATGAGGAGGACGATATGGTGGAAGATATGGTGGCAATGGAGTGATGTCAATTGGAGAATCAAATTCTGAATCTGAAGAATCAGATGACTCAAAAGCGATGTTGATCACATCACGTTTGGGTGCCATTAGAAAACGTTTATTTTGAATGGAATTGATTTTGGAGTGGGAAGGATTGATTCGATATGCGAAAGTAATTAGGGTTTTAATTTGTGATAGATTTAGAAGTGATTGGGTTTCTTTTTATAACGGATCAATTTGGGGAAAATAATTAATGCGTAGTTGGTAATTCTCATTAATTAAGGAAAATATGGTGGAAGGTTTGACTTTTTGATCGTTTGACCAAGAAGTATCAAGATTCAGTCAACTCTGTTGCTAGCCAAAACCAATCTGCTGCTAGTTATATAACTCTGCTGCTGGTGGTGCTGCTACTTAGGGTTCTGCTGCTCGGTTTAAAAGTGGAAGGGCGGTTATGTAACTTCCCAAATCAAGTTAAAAACCTAATTGATTCTTACAATTAGTTTTAATACGCTCCCAATTGAAGTATAACCGTGCATAACCATTCCATTACATTCAAAATCACAAATCCCCAAATTCACAAACCCTACTTTCATGGAGATTACACGCACTTGGGCAAGCGAACACACCAATGTTGCACTTCTTGATGCAAACTCAGTACCAGACGAGTTTACAGAGATGGTGCACTTCCTTAATGCTACTTCAATTAGGTATGCATTAACTGTGAACCCAACTATTTATCAATCCTACATCAAACAATTTTGGGTTACTGTTAAGGTCAAAACTCACAAGGGGGAAACATATATTGCTGCTAAGGTGGATGATCAAAAGGTCCTAGTGAGTGAATCCATCATTATGGAGACTCTTCTCTTTGATGATGAGGGTGCTCCTAAAGTTCTGGTTAAAGCTGATATTTTTGCTGGGTTAAAGACTTTGGGATATGAGAGGAAAAATGATGGTTTAAAATTTCAAAAAGGTCTTCTCTGTTCTCATTACAAGTTTTTGATCCATACTCTTTTGCATTGTTTGAGTTCTAAAACATCTGGGTAGAATGAGTTCAGTGCACCCATAGTTTCTGCTATGGTGTGTCTGTGCAATGGAAACCCTTTTAATTTTTCAAACTTGATTTTAGAAGGGATGGTAAAATCACTCAAGGAAGGGGGAACATATCTACTTTATCTAGATTTGTTCAATTGATTGTTGAAAACAAAATTAATAAAGTAAGAACACATAAGGCTGTTTATGAGGCTATACCTTTAGTGCCTAAAATGTTTGCTTTTCTGGTCAAAAATGGAAAAGGTTTTTCTGGCAAAGTTACACCACTTTTACCTTATATGGTGCAACTTGTGCAAAACAATCAGGGTGAAGGATCAGAAAACCCTACTGGTTCCCAACACACACCCAATTTTGAAGATTCAAATGAGGTTTCATCTCCACACACTGAAAAGACCCAAACACATAGGACAACCTCAAAGGACACTGAGCATTCTCAGGCCAGTGTCAGGATGGAAAAACAAAATGAGACTGTCTTAGGTGATGGAGGAGACAGATTGGCAAGGGCTAACACTACTGCTACTAGCTTAGCAGCAGAGCAGGATAGTGTTAACATAAGTAAGACCCAAACCAAGGCAACATCTAGTGAGGAAGATTCTTCTGAATCTGAATCCAATGATGGTAACCCTAGCCAAATGGAATATATAAGGGGTTCAGGTGATCAAACTAGGTTTGATACTGAACTTAAGTCCAAAGATTCACCTCTCAGGGAAGGTAACACATCCCGAAGTGACGAGGACAGATCTGCAACTAAGGAATTGATGGATGACTTTGTACAAAATGATAATGTCAATGATTCACCTCTCGGACCAGGTAACACAGGTCGAAGTGATGAGACTAGTATGAAACAAGTTAAGGAATTGATGGAAAAATGTACCACTTTGGAGAACAGATGTAAATCTTTGGAGGACATAGTTTCTGCACAGGCTAAGGAGATCACTAAAATGCAGCAGTAGATGAAGGTGTTGCTCAATTTAAAGAAATCAAGATCTTCAACCTTCAAAAGATTTAAGAAAGTGGGACCTTCCAAGAAGCGTAGATCCTCTACTCTACCCACTGCTATAGAAGTGGATGCTTCCAAACAGGGGAGGAATGATTTGGAAAATTCAGGGGAGGATAAAATTTNGCTCAATTTAAAGAAATCAAGATCTTCAACCTTCAAAAGATTTAAGAAAGTGGGACCTTCCAAGAAGCGTAGATCCTCTACTCTACCCACTGCTATAGAAGTGGATGCTTCCAAACAGGGGAGGAATGATTTGGAAAATTCAGGGGAGGATAAAATTTTGGAAGAACATACTGCTGATGGTTTGGATACTGGTATGGGAACAGGGGACGATATGGAGATAGACAATGGTGGTGATGGTGAAAATGTTGCAAAGTATGTGGTTGCTGACAGAGAAGGGCATGAGGTTGTATTGGAGAAAATTGTAGAAACTTCAGAGTCAGTAGTAGATAAACTCAAAAGTTTGGAACCTGAACAACTTGTGAAGGCTACAGAGGGATGAGTGGGGCTTTAAAGGCTTTTGGAGATACTTTGAAAGACTCTACTACTGAATCTGCTGCTGGTAACTCTGCTGCTCCAGAATCTGCTGCTCCAAGTGTTGTTGAACAATCTGTGATTAATGATAAAGATCAGGGTTCTGTTGCTGATAACTCTGCTGCTCATGAAACTACTGCTGCAGAAATTATTGCTGATCCTGCTGCTAGTGCAAAAGGTGACTCTGCTGATGCACAGGGATCTGCTGCTGGTTCTAGTGACAAAGCTGCTGCTGAGGCAATGGTGATGCTCAGTAAGAAGGAATTAGCAGAGCAATCATCTCAACAACAACAACCATCATCTCAATCACAACAACAACCACCTAAACCAATTCAATCACTACAACCAACATCACTCTCACAATCAATTGTATCTAAATTGCCAACTAAAGGAGTGTCTATCAGAGAACCTTCTGTCCCTATCAAGAAAGCTAAGTCTATTGTTTCAAGTTCTGACAAAGGTAAAGGCAAGATGGAAGAGAAACCTGAGGTTGATTCAAGTGATGAAGAAGTGGATTATTCTCAAATCCCACCTGAATATTGGCCTAAGGATAAGCTTAATGAACTTGATAGAACTGAAGCTATAAGACTTCAAAATGAAGAATACTTGTTGGAACAACAGCTTCAGGAAAAAGAAAGACTTCAAGCTGAAAAAGTTGCAAAAGATTTTACAGCTTATGAAGAATGGGAGGATGAGGTGATTAAGACTGAAGCTGATATTGAGCTTTGCAAACTTGTGAAGATTGAAGAACAAGAAGTTCCTACATTTGATGTCAAAGCTTGGTTAGAATTGTTTACAGCTAAGAAGAAGAAAGAAGCTGCTGCTGCTAGAAAGAAGAAAAAGGTTTTCAAGGGACCAACACCTCTACAACAAAGAAAGAATCAAGAGAAATATCTGAACAAAGTTAAAGGTTGGAGACTTAGTGACCTCAAGGGGAAGAAAGACTCTGAGATCTTTGATATGTATCAGCATGTTAGAACTGAGTGTGATAGATTCATTGCTATGGGATCTAAAGAATTTGAAGAAATGATAGCTGAGATGAATAGAAAGATCAGAGGTGATAAGAAAACTGGTGAGTCTGAGAAAATCAAAGAGGCTGAGAATGTTGATAAGCCTAAAGATGCAAAGCAGGTAGAAGAAAATACAGCAGACATTAAACCTACTCCTATCTATGAAAGCAAGAAAAGAGGAACTATTCAGAAGACTTTTGCTAGGAAAAAGAGGAAGGTTAGTGTTACTGGCAGTTCAGATGTGGAAGAAAAAGCTACAGAGGAGATAACACAAGCTGAGCAGGAAAGGTTGATGTCTTTCACCACTTTGTCTACAAGAGTAGAACCAGAAATCTCCAATACAGTTCCTTTGGCAGCTAAACATCCAATCATCTCTTATACTTTTAGAGTCAGAGATGGCAGTGAAGGGTATTGGGAGTTTAAGAGAACAAATGATATGTATTATGGCTTTATCAGATTCTCTCAAATGCTCAATTACATGGATAGAGATGATGTGTGTGATGTTTGGAGATTATACAAAGAAAGATTTGGGGATAAGTAGCCAGAAAATGATCATGAGAACATTATCTATCATAATCTAAAGATAATGTTTGAACCTCATGTTACTAATAGAGAATGGTTTGAAATGAAAAACAAAAGGGTGAATAGATGGTATTTTTATCAATCTTGTGGAGTTCATGAAGTATCAGCTGGAGGAGTTACTGTGTTTCTTCTGGTGGAAAAAGATTATCCTGGTTTAAATGCTAATAAAGAAATAATCACTGAGATGGTAAAGCCTGGATTCTTAATGCTTCAAAAACATTTCAAGACTGATGATATGGCTTGTAAGTTAGTGCAGAAGTATGAGCAGATTCTAAATTCTAAGAAGTAAGTGTTTGGAAGCATCCTCTTTGTGGTTATTTGTACTTAAGAGAAACTTGATGATTTAGGAGGTAAATATCAAGTTTAGGGTAGGATTGTTGGGTTTTAGGACTCTGCTTCTAACTAATGTCAATATGCTGCTGACTGAATCTGCTACTGGAAGATGACTCTGCTGCTAGTGTGAAAGTGCTGCTGAAGAGAATTGCAAGACTCTGCTGCTCAGAGTTTATTATAGGAATGAGTCTTGTAATTATAGTAATGATTGTATTAAATATTCTATAGGTTTAGAATATCGTTTGTTTGTGTAAGAAGTTATTGTAAACCGTGTAGGGTTCCTTGTCTATAAAAGGAGATCCCTAGGGTTAGAATATGTACGTGTCTAAGTCGAATCACTTCAAGGTGTAAACCCTAGCATTGTAAGAGTGCTCGTATTTAATATATTGAAGTGTTAAAGTGTGAAATCTTTGTTCTTGTGTTCATCTTAAGTTAAACAATATATTCCGCGTGTTGTTTAAGTTATAATTCAAGTCAGCTTCTATACAAGATCGTTTGCTCAACTGGGATCAACATAAGTGATTTCCTTTGATTGCAAATTCATTTGCGGTTTCAGGAATGGTAATAGCTGGTCCAGGGGTAGGTGCAACGATACGATTGTTGGCCCACATAGATTCATTGTCAGCGTCATCCATTGGATCGTAAATTTGGATTAATTTGATGAAAAATCTGAAGTTTGAGATATCGTCAACAGGTGTGTGGTGAACACGAGGTTGTTCGGGTCTTTCGTCTTTTTGAGAAAAAAGGAACTCTTTTGTTATTACATTTTCTTTTGTTTAAAGTTCTTTCAGGTTCTGATAGAGGTGAAATGGGCTCAGTTTCAGCTGAACGAGTGTGCATTCAAAGATAGAGAGCGAAATTTAAATCAGTGTGACAAATTTCGTTTTCTGAGTAAATGAGTGCGGCGTACATGGAATAGTGTGCGGCGTACTTGTGTGAAATTGCTATGTGCGGCGTACTTGGTGACAAGTACGGCGGTGTTATTTTTACCGAGAAGATTAATCTCAAAAGATGGTGAAAAAGATTATTCTTTTTGGTTTTTATGAAAAGGTTTGTGAATTTTAAGAAAAACGTTACGGATTGAAGTAAGTGCGTCGTACTTGGTGACAAGTACGGCGGTATGTGTGTGTTTTGTGTATAAGTGCGGCGCACAAGTGTATTTTTGCGGCGTGCTTTCAGCAACAGAAGAACATAGTGATCTGGATTTTTGAAGAAATTTTTGGTTTTGTTTGCTAATTTTACTTCGAAAATACTTAAGGAACAGATTTAAGTCCCCGGCAGCGGCGCCAAAAACTTTGATGTGTAAGGAAAGCTTTAATTTTATAATACTAGTTTCACCGATTTTAATAAACCAAACACACGGGTAAAGTATAACCCCCGTTGGTAGTATTAGAATAAGGCAAGACCAGGTCGTATCCACAGGGACTTAGTTCGTTCGGATTAAGTATAAATAATTAGTAAAACAAGACAAGTAACGATTAAGGTAATATGAGGAATTCAAATATTAAAACAAATGATTGCTTGGATAGCTTAGATAATCAAGCAACAATGCTTATGCTTGATCTCAGTTTTATAAAGGAGCACAACTTATAAGAAAGCTATTTTCGTCAAAAGAGCAATTTCATAACTCGTAGGTTCAATTCAAGATTCATATCTACCCATTAAGTGATTTCTCTCGAAATAGTATTTCATATCAAGTCTAGATTATTATTGATTTTTCTAAGTGGATTTCTCACTGGTACAAAAAGTTCTATCAGTCACGCCCAAAATGCACGCATGACGATAGGCATATAAGCACAGCACGTTTTTTTCGTCGTGTGTCATCAAAAGTCCCGCCACCGTAGGTGGCATATGGTGAGCGTTGTTGAGTTCGTGGCCTTTTCCATCGAAAAAGAGTGACCAAAACCCGAATATGTATGACAAATTAGGCACAAAAGTTTTGTTGGATTAGTCATTATCCGTGACCGTAAATACCTTATAGTCACACGAATATTCTTTGAGAAGTAAACTATGTGTTTGTCCTTTGGCCACATAAATATATATCATATGTGACATTTGAGATGAGTCTTTCTAGTAAACGTGTATTATGTGTGACATTTCCAGTCCTTTGGCCACATGAATATACAATGTACGTTTGTGATGATTAGATCATGCAATGGGTGTTGCTTTTTTTGGAGTTAGTCACATACAATTTAAAACAAAAGTGGCAAAAGTGTTAATAAGTGTGACCATCATGCTCTTTAAAGTGAACAAATGTGTATTTCTGTGTGATATTGATCATCCAAGGCCACATGAAATTTAGTTTGTGTGGCCTTTTTTGTAATATTTAGTCCACAAACATGTTTTTTTTGGATATTTTAGTCATATATCAATTAACAAACAGTGGCCAAAAGCGTAATGAAGTGTGACCCATATCTGTTTAAAATTAGAGAAAATGTTGTATTTTGTGTGACTATGATCTCCCAATGGCACCATGAATGTTTATGTTTGATGTGGCCTTGTATATTCGGGGGAGCAAGCACAAACGGAATTAAGCAAACAGTGAACCAAAAGTTGTTATAAGTGTGACTATATGCATCTTTTAATCCAATCAAAAAAAATCAAATATATATCAAACAATCAATATATATGAAACAAATTCAAATACAATAAAATGGAATGTATATAAGTGACCAAATATAAATGGACATCCTTTCATACACCAAGGATCTTGTCGCTACATAGTTTCCTAAGTATCTATAATCTTGTTCCAATAAGCAAATAGCTAGGCCAACTTCCGAGCGTCTTAATCTCTGGGCAGTACCAACGTATCCACCATAGCAGGTAACTGTTGACTAGCAGCAGTAAATATTGGGCACTAGTTTCTTTAAGTTCTCGAGCGCACAATCCATCTAAGCAGTATTAACACAACATGAGCAGGCAGTAATTAAAACACTCATGAAGGACTTTTCCAAAAATGAAAATAATATAAAATTTCATTTAAACTACAATTTTCT
>LBNU01012183.1:1158-27496 GCA_014162995.1 Artemisia annua
TTTCTAGATGGATTCTTCGGATATTTCCAAATACCAATCGATCAAATGGATCAAGAAAAAACAACATTTACATGTCCTTTCGGAACCTTTGCTTATCGACGTATGCCTTTTGGCTTATGTAATGCACCTGCTACTTTTCAAAGGTGTATGATAGCAATCTTTCATGATATGATTGAAGAATCCGTGGTAGTTTTCATGGATGACTTTTCAGTCTTTGGAAATTCTTTCGATAAATGCCTAAGTAATCTAGATATAATGCTTCAACGTTGTGAAGACACAAATCTTGTGCTTAATTGGGAAAAATGCCACTTCATGGTCAAAGAAGGTATTGTGCTCGGACATAAAGTGTCAGGAGCAGGACTTGAAGTTGACAAAGCAAAAATTGATGTAATTTCGAAACTTCCACCTCCTACTAATGTGAAAGGCATTAGAAGCTTTTTAGGACATGCAGGATTCTATCGACGATTTATTAAAGATTTCTCAAAAATCGCTCGACCTTTAACTAAACTTCTAGAAAAGGATGTCACCTTTGAATTCGATGACGAATGTCAAAAAGCTTTCGAATCTCTCAAAGAAAAGCTCACATGCACACCCATTATAATAAGTCCAAATTGGAATTTACCATTTGAATTAATGTGCGATGCAAGCGATTTTGCAGTCGGAGCTGTTTTAGGACAGAAAGATGGTAGACATTTCCATCCTATTTACTTTGCTAGCAAAACACTCAACGCTGCTCAACAAAACTACACGGTTACTGAAAAAGAACTCATGGCTGTTGTATTTGCATTCGAAAAATTTCGAGCATATCTAGTTCTATCTAAAACTGTGGTCTATACAGATCATTCCGCTCTCAAATATCTATTTAAAAAGCAAGACGCTAAACCACGTCTAATTCATTGGATTCTGCTTTTACAAGAATTTGATATAGAAATCAAAGACAAAAAAGGTGTTGAAAAATTAGCCGCCGATCATTTGTCTCGTTTAGAAAATGAAGATGAAGAAATAGAAATTGAAATAGATGATAGTTTTCCAGACGAAACCCTTAATGCAATTAGTTCTCCAGACACGCCTTGGTTCGCAGACATTGCAAACTATCTGGCGGGGGACATATTACGAAAGGGAATGACTCACCAAGAGAAAGAAAAATTCTTCTCAGATGTAAAGAAATATTTTTAGGATGAACCATACTTATTCAAAATATGTCCTGATGGAATAATCCGTAGATGTGTCTCTGGACCTGAAACTCGTGCTATTCTTGATAAATGTCACCATGGACCTACCGGTGGACATTATGGTGCTACCGCTACCGCTAAAAAAGTATTCGAATCTGGATTCTATTGGCCAACAATTCTAAAAGAAGCACATACTCTAGTTCGCCTTTGCGAAGCATGTCAGAAAACTGGAAACATTTCTAAAAAAGATGAAATGCCCATGAATTACATTCAAGTTTGTGAAATTTTTGACATCTGGGGTATAGACTTTATGGGACCTTTTACTAAATCATCAAAATTCGAATATATCCTAGTCGCTGTTGACTATGTTTCAAAATGGGTAGAAGCCCAAGCTTTTCAAACAAATGATGCCAAGGTTGTTATAACATTTCTTAAGAAACTATTCTGTCGTTTTGGAATACCAAAAGCTCTAATTAGCGACAGAGGTACTCATTTTTGCAACAAATTAATGAAAAAAGCTATGAAAAGATATGGAGTTAACCATCGATGTGACAACTGGTAAAATTGAGAACCGGATTTAAAATGCCGTATTATAAATAAAATGAATCATTAATATTATTGAAATGGTTTTTTAGAAATTACGAGAATTGGTGACTGATTATGTGGTATGTGATGAGTATCATTGATTATTTGTGTGGAATAGTATGTCGTTAGACCATTCCTGTTGCGTTAAGTTAGGCACTACTTCGACTCTGGCACTAGAAATCCTAATGAAAAGCGTATTTGATAAGTAATGGTTACGAATATTTCATGTACAAGTCCTAGACGTTATATTTAGTTTTCGTGAGCCGTGAATGATGAAACGTTTAGAAATATAAGTTTATTTACTCAACGAATTATTTTAACATTTCGAAGAATTATTTTATAAGCGAGCGGTGAATAGTTAAAATGATTTTGTGTGGCGACCGACGTTCTTGTAAACTTTAAAAATAAATGTTTCGGGAGAGATTAAGAAAAATATTTGTTTAGGGTCTTTGACTTCCACTATTTTATAAAAACTAAACAATTGAGGGATCAAACTTGTAACAAAACTAAACTAATAAAACTATAACCCTAAACCTGATTTTTATTTTCATTCCATCATCTTCATCATCACCTCTCTCTCTCTCTCTCTCTTTGGTTCACGCCGCCGGCCACCACACCCACGGCACACCGCCGCCGTCATCACCACACCACCACCATCATTTTACTCAAAATCACTTCCTCTTTCACTTAGTACTATTCACGCGCTGCAAAAACGACCCCAAACCCCTTGTTTCACCATCACCGCCGCCCTACACCTTCACCATCGTCATATTTTGGTTTCTACTTTATAGATCTACAAAAGAAAAGGTAAGAAAATGCGTTTTACGCATGGGTTGACTTTCGTACGAGTCAAACCCGAGTGTTTCTTTAATTTTGGGTATAAAAGATTGATGGGTTTAATGATTTTTCACACCTTGGTCACGTTTGGTATCATTTGTGGGTGTTTGGATTCGGATTCGATGTGGTTCGTGGTCAAACCGTGGGTCAAACCCACGAGTTTGATGTTTTTATTGTTTTTCTTGAGTATTTGAAACTTGGTACATGATTTGGTTAATGTTTTATCGATTTGAGATGCTATGGATTGAATTACTTGGGTTTCTTGATGTTCTTTCTTGTTTTGGGTGCTAGCCGAGACCCTTGGAGGTGTTTGGCTCGTTTTGTGTGGCTCGGCCTAGCCAAGAAAGCCCAAGCCAAGACCCTTTGGTCTCGGCATATGTGATTGTGGCTCGAATGGATTGAGCCGAGACCCTTTGGTCTCGGTAATATATGCTAATTGTTGTTTTTGGTGCTTAAATGGTTACGTGTGTTCTCGTTTAAGTTATTATAGCCTAATATTTGATGTGGCCGCTAAATGTTGTTGTTGTTAAATTGTTGAAACATTATTAGTTGTTAAGTGTTGACGAATTAAAATAACGTAAAATATATATGAGTTGGTTGACGACATATATATCGGATTATTATATAAAAGGTTTGTCGATAAGTGTTTATATGAATAAATGTTATAAGGTGGTATATTGACTATATGACTTAGTTGTGAAATAAATGGTTAAGTGCATATATTTATATTGTGACTAACGTTTGTTGTGAATGTGATATTGAGAAATGGAGTGCTTGGTTGTGATATACCGGAGTTATAAGGATGAGAATTTTTAGAATGACGGAGATAGGTTAGTACGAGAGCCGTAGACGGCCTCGCATTGTTGTAGTTTGTGAAGTGTGAATTGGATATCGGGATATATTGGATTGATTATATTATGGCGATACATTATTTGAGACTTTGTGCACGTTGAGGTCGTCTTGACTCTCTAGTCTTGGTTGGCTTCAACAATGCCGTTACATGGACTTTGGACTTTGCTTGATTTTGTGGACCGGGAAGTAATGACTCGGACACGTGGACTCGAATAGATAATAACTCACTAAAAATCAATCTTCACGACAAACTTATTATATATAAGTATAGGTATATATGTATACCAACGTATGTATATACATTCACTTATATAATAGATAAGTAATGTGATAAATAATAACGTTAACGATAACTATTAACTATTAAGTTAGATTAATACTTATCGGAAACATTATTAAGTATATATAACAAGTCGGTTTACGAAATTAAAATGGAAGTTGTTTTAGAAATAAAAGCAAAAGAACCTTTCAAAAACAAATGTTTACTTGACGTGAGTCATTAGATATTCGAGTGCACATGAAACTAGGATATAAGTATAGTATTTATTACACCTCAATTGCTAGTAAGTTTCGGATCGGTTTAACATTAATAGATCACCATGGTACGATTATTGGATTTGTTGGATCGACAAGCCAATGGGAGTCCAATAAAAGTGCTAGATGATAATATTAATGAGAAATGTATCCTACGACTATCTTAGGCGATATAACTTCGGAATCGATAAGTAAATGGAAGAATGGTCAAACTTATCAAGTTGACAACTTGATAAGAGACCGACCCTTCGTACGGAAACTTATCGACTCTTAAGGTCATATCCCTTGACCTTAGCTTTGACATGAAACTTGACTTGTATGACGTTACATGATTGGTGAACTACTTGACTTGATTGATATGATATGCTCTTATGTGCTACTTGACTTGTACGTATGTGAACTTACTTGATGTGCTAGTTTGGCGTGAGTTCACTTGAGTCGAGACTTTGTCTCTAACGCACACTCACACACACGGCGATACCAAACGATACCAAACACTAACAAATGATTTCCCAAGATTATTTTAGAAAGTAAAATGGAATTGGAATACATTTGGGAATAGAAATACTATTTGGAAATATATGTTCTAAAACAAGTCTATATTATTAGGTAGTGCCGAGTCCATAGTTGCCGTCACTTGCTAGCTGCAATCCTGCCTTGCTTATGTTGATTTTCTGTGCCGAGCTGACTTAGTTGATGTAGAGTTAAACTACCTTCGAGTTGTTTATGTTGTTCTCCTAATTGGATTGTTGTGCTAGCCTGCTTATGTTATAATTGTGATTGTGCTTCGCTGGACTGAGGTGAGTTTCATAGCCCCACTTTTACTCGCATTTTAATTGTT
This sequence comes from Artemisia annua, assembly GCA_014162995.1. Lineage (NCBI taxonomy): Eukaryota > Viridiplantae > Streptophyta > Magnoliopsida > Asterales > Asteraceae > Artemisia > Artemisia annua. Next base: position 5,980 of record LBNU01012183.1, read on the forward strand.
TTCTAAACTTGAGGGAGAAAACATGCAACTAGTTTTCTTGGACCTGCTACTACTTTGTTTTGCTATTGTGTTGGCTAGTTTAGGTTAGACGGAAGTAGATGTTGACCTAGAGCTAGGGCGCTTTGACCCTAGTTTGGAATAGACTCTGCTGCAGCCTAGATCTGGGGCAATAACGGGTGGTTCCTTACTGTGATTGTGCGACCTGGCTAGTGACCGTTGAGGGGCCCACTCACTATGACCATTCATCTTTCCTAAGATGATAAACTATTGATTGTGATTGTGATTGAGATTGTGATGATGTCGGATTGTGATGTCTATGCCTGCTCTAGTCACACATAGCGCTAAACTCTTCGGGTCCCGTATTGTTTTAACCTTAAACCTATGAACTCACCAGCGAAAGCTGACCTTTTTAAGCATGTTTTTCTCAGGTAACTAGAAGTATGCCTTTACTATTTGGACTACGGTGAGGTAGCTTGGATCTTGGCTTGGTTTGAGGCATCGATGAAAACTCTGATATTTCTTTATAGACCTATTTTCCTATTATCTATTATGGGCTTTCCTTTCTGAAGATGTTGGATAAATGTAAACTTTGACTATTGTTGACTTTGGTTTACATGATTATCTTGTTATCTATACTTGTGATGTCTACCCATTGTGGTAGCACCCCGAAAACTTGTTAAGTCTTCCGCTGTTCGAATTTTGGGGGTGTTACAATCGATTCTCGACATCATATCACCCTCAAACTAGTGGTCAAGTTGAAAATACTAATAGAGCTCTTAAAATAATACTTGAAAAAACAGTTAAAGAAAATCCAGCTGTTTGGTCAAAGAAATTAGATGATGCTCTATGGGCCTTTAGAACTGCTTATAAAACTCAAACTGGAACAACACCATACAAACTCATATATGGTAAAGCATGCCACCTACCATTTGAATTAGAACACCGTGTATACTGTGCACTTAAAAATTGTAACCAAGATCTAATAGCAGCCGGTGAAAAACGAATGTTTCAACTTCACGAATTAGACGAACTACGCTTTTATGCTTATGAAAACTCTCGTCTTTATAAAGAAAAAACTAAAGTTTGGCATGATAGGAAATTAAAAATGAGAAAAGAATTCAAAAAAGGAAATAAAGTCCTCCTTTTCCAATCAAAGTTCAAAATCAAACAACCAAAACTTACAAGCCGTTGGGTTGGACCTTATATTGTTAAACACCAATATCCATCCGGATATGTTGAATTATATGGACTTGATGATAAAAGTTTTATAGTCAATGGTCACAGGCTTAAATTATACCATGAGGAAGAAAGTTTCAACGATAGAAGGGAAGAATCAACACCCTTCTTTCCAAATGACTAAAACACACTAATCACATGAGTCGAGCTATAGACTTTGAAATTAGCGCTTGGCGGGTGGCAACCCGTTTTAACCTGTTTTATTTTGTTTCATTTTGTTTTATTTCCTTTTTCGCTTATTTAATTAACGATTTGTTTTAAAACCACACTGTAAATCTTAAGTGTGGAGATAAAAACCAAAAATATAAAAAATGTAAAACCCACAAAACCCAAAAATATTTTCCATTTTTTGTGTGTTTGTTTTTTATCTTTTGCAGATTATTATGAAGACCGCATTTGGGAAGCACAGCTCTTCATGCTCTCTCATTTGTCCTAGGGAAGTTACTCTCTTTTTCTACTATTATATTTTTTCTATTTTATTTTATTTATCCAATTAGAAACATTGAGGGCAATGTCCAACTTGAGGAGGGGGGGGAGTCAAATAGTAAAAATATTTATTCCACAAGCTGATTATATGACTAAACCATTTTAAAACTTAAAAATTATATGTTTTTACAAGTTATTAAGGCAAATCCACTTGGATTGACACTATAGCTAGACACAATTTCATTCACCACAATGTGAGATATTTATAAGCCTTTATAAGTGTATATCTGCTACACTTTCTCCAAACATATGAGTGAGCCGACGATTTAAATTAGCTCTAGAACTTGCACTTATACATCAATAACGAATGCCGCAGTAAGATTGCATTTCTGATGCTTTATAGACAATTTTATATGATATTGAGGCAAACATAGGATTTACACCAAAAAGCCATCCTATGAAATTATAATCTAGTTGACTATACTGGTCACTAGTATATTCGAGAAATTAACCTTCTAGCGCTCATTTTTAGTGCTATTGCCCACCTAGAACAACATGCTGAGCCTAAGCCTTTTTCTTATTCTTAAACCAAATTACTTACGCTCAAAAAGAATGAAGATTGATTGATTATCGCTGCGAAATGAAAATAGTATGAAAGAAAAGTTATGAGAAATGTTGAAAGAAAGAAAAAAAAAGAGAAGAAAATCAAAAGAAATTATGAATGATAAAGAAAAAAAGAAGTGATTATTATGTTGGAATAAAAGATCCTTGTATATTGATGTTAAGCAGCTGTTTAGTATATTCTTCTACAAATCCTATAAAGAACAACAAAGAAAAATTATCCATGCCTTGCTCATACCGTTAATCCCTAAGCCAACCCGAAAAAGTCCTCATTGATATCATTGTCTGGTGCTTACGCCTTGTCGGAGTTGTCTTTGTGTTTTGTGCAAGCCTATGGTAGCTATTTAGTCGTGTCTGTGCATATATTGAGTGAACTTAACCCTATTCGAGTGAATTGTGTGAATCATTTAAAATAATCCCTCGTGAGATGTTTTTAGTTATGTGTCAATGCCTTTCTAGCAAAATAATAAATCTGATAATATATATCTCCATGATCACAAAATAAATTTAATTTTCTTGCCTGATTGCTTGAGGGCAAGCAATAGCTAAGTGTGGAGGTATTTGATAATGCTCTAATTATACATATTTCTTGAGCATTATACTATATGTTTTATGATCATTTGATGTGAACTTTTGGTACTTAATAGCTTAAAATGAATGCAGGTTCACTCTCGGATGATCTGGGAATGATACATCTCAAAACCCACTATTTCGCCACTTGAAGTAAATAAATAAGAAGTCTTCCATGATTAGCTTTTCATGCAAGTCAAGTGCGCGGGTTTTCCATTAAAGTGCGCCGCACTTACCTCTCGGTCAAAGGAAGTCAAATATATAATATTAAATAAAAGTGCCCCGGTCTTACAAATAAAGTGCGCCGTACTTCCCCTGCATTTATGAAACTTTGGCGCCAAGAAAATAATAAAGTGCGCCGCACTCAGAAAGCATGTGCGCCGTACTTCGCATATCAGACTGCCTATAAATAGAGCTCATTTGCAAGCATTTGAACTCTCCACTCTATAACCAATTTCCACGAAGTTAAGCCCAAAGTAATACGTGATCCAGAGCCAAGTTACAGGGGTGAACGAATCAGAACAAGGGGTGTTAAGTACTTGTTGGTGTCGAATTCTTGGTTACTTGTGACACTTGTGTAATCATTTGATCAATCCAATCTGTATGTCTCTTGTTTACTATTTACTCACTTCTGTTATTATGAACTCATTAGCCATGAGAGTCTAAACCTCTTGTGATTGCTTGGATATGTGAATATAATAAAGCGACTTATGATTATGTGTTGATCTCTACCAATTTCAAGTTTATATTGTGAACTATTTCATCTCTAGTCTTATTACGTTTATTTATTGAAACTGGTTGAATATAATATGTTGGGATAGGTCTAAAGAACCAACGTGTTAAACGCAATTCTAGGAACTTGTCTGCGTTACTAGTCTTTGAAAGGAGAAATCCACTTAGAAGAATCAATAATAATCTAGATTTGATATGAAATACTATTTCGAGAGAAATCACTTAATGGGTAGATATGAATCTTGAATTGAACCTACGAATTATGAAATTGCTCTTTTGACGAAAATAGCTTTCTTATAAGTTGTGCTCCTTTACCAATCTGAGATCAAACATAAACATTGTCACTAGATTATCTATGCTTTCCAAGCAATCATTTGTTTTAATATTTGAATTCGTTATATTTCTATAATTGTTACTTGTCTTGTTTTACTAAATATTATACTTAATCCGAGCGAACTAAGTCCCTGTGGATACGACCTGGTCTTACCTTAATCTAATACTACCAACGGGGGTTATACTTTACCCGTGTGTTTGGTTTATTAAAATCGGTGAAACTAGTATTATAAATTTAAAGCTTTCCTTATACATCAGGTCCTAAGATTTGCTTCTAGTCTAAGATGAAGTCCTAAGAGTTATTCATGATTACTAAACATAAGCATGTTTAGTTGAATGGTTTAAGAGATGGTGATGGTGACATGATTGGTGGTTGTGGTGGTGTCAAGAGTTGTTCCACATAAGAGAACATGTAGTAGAGTTCATCTCTTAAAGAGGAAATGAGGTTACGGTTGTGAAGACAACATAGGCAATTAGCACTATGTATATCAACCGGATTGAGTTGTATAGGAGGGCCCATGATTGGTGATGGAGGTGGTGGTGAGTATGTTGGTGATGGAGTTGGCATAACATAGTCCAATGGTGTGATAGGGGAGAGTGTGTAGTCCATGGATGATGGCATGGTATTGAAAGAGGAGGATGATGAGGATGTCCTAGTAGATGATGACTTGGAAGGAGCATTAGGTGGAGGTGGTGAGTTTGGATTGCTTTGGGAAGGTGGTGTTTTGACTTCATCATCTTTGGTGAGATCAACAAAGAGAGGTTTGGATAGAGGCCTAATGGTGATTCTAGGTTTCTTGGAGATGTGAGTTGTGGATCCTTGTGTGGAAGCCATGGTGAATGAAAGGTGTAAGGATGATGATGAGTTGCAAGAAATGCTTGCAAGAGTGAAGCCTTATATAAGCAAGAGTGGAGTGATTTGAATTAAAGGTGATAAGGATGTCCTATGGGGGTCTAGAGGAATCTTAAGGTGCATGAGAGTGTGCAAAATTTTGCAGGTTTGGAGGATAGGGATGCAGAATTCTAGAGGAAACAGTAAATTTCGTCTTAGCATGGGACGGTACCACTAAATAGCATATGGTACCGTTAAATTTAACGGTACCGTGGCATATTTAATGGAGCCGTGTCCTGGGAAGAGCAAAATTTTTCTGTAGTACCTATGTTTTAGCAGCTAGAAGGAGTTTCCTAGGTGGACTATTTGCAGGAAATGGTAGTGCCTCAAATCACTAAAGATTAATTTGCCAAATAAGTCCAATGTTACTCTACATCTAGCAATCAAAGAGGGTCAAACATGTATCTGTGTAGAACTAAGCATTCACTCAAATAGACAAAATAGGCTAACATCCAACATAATATAAGAATTAAATAATCAAAGAAGTTAGGGAGATAGTCAAGCATGCAATACGTTAAGTCAAATAGAGATTAAGCTACTAATCCTTTCCTAACTACTCAAGTCCATGCTTCTCAATGATCATTTCAACTTCATTAGGTTTCATCACATTCTCTAGTTGAGCTCGCACCACTCCCTCATCCGTGGGGTCATCACAGATATCGTAATCAACAAATGCGGTGGAAATAAAAATGGAGGAGATGTGAGACTCATTTAGAGGTTCCATGGCGGGAGGGAAGAGTGAGTAATGAGGACCACGAAGGTATGGGTGAAAGTTCATGAGATAGTGGTAAAGGCGAGTTAGGAACATCCCATAAGGTATCAACTTATTCTTGTTACCTTTGAGATGGACAATTCGCTTAGCGAAGAAGTAGGCAAGGTTGTATGGTTGTTGAGTGAGTAGACAATACAACATGTGAGCACAACACGCCAGAAGTTGCTCACGGACACCCTTAAGACTAAGAACATTTTCTTTTAGGATGATAGCTCGAGAAAGTAGTTCATAACGAACTTCCGCCAATCAAATTTTAGTGAGATCGAGGAAAGGAGTATACTCATGAGTACGGAGAAGTTTTGTGAGCTCACTAGGAGAGGGTATGTAAGAGCAATAAGGACTATTCTCTTCTCTATAATTAAAGAGAGACTCAAGACACCAATCTTCGGTGTAGGCACATTGCCCATGATTGGGAATTCGAAGAATTTGAGCAAATTGCTCAAGAGTAAGGACAAACTTAAAGTTGCGAATCCAAAACCAAAGTGACAAAGATTGATCCTTGTTACGCACGAGTTCAACTTGTCGAAAGAACTCTAGCACAAAACAAGGACAAATAGGCTCGTTAATGTGTAATAAACCATCAAAACCTATAGCTCTAAACGACATGTTGATATCCCTATCATAAATTAGAGAAGGATCAACGACTCGACCTTCTTGAAACCGACGGGTTTCAAGATTGACATAGGCACGAATGTGATTTCCGAGTGTAGTGGGTGCACGAGAAATATCGAGAATGTATGTATCGGTTGTGAGGTGATCAAAATCATAGAGGTGAGACATGTTAGAAACCTATAAAAACAATAAGTTGTATTTAATCATCAATGACATTTATCATGAAGATATGTGCCTAGTGTGTGTCTATATGCAAACTATGTGGAGATGCGATAATCTTGACTCTAAAATAAACTTAATAAGATTACCCAAACACTCCTAATTTTTGCTTTTGCTCAATTGAATATTTCGAAGAATACATATAAGCTATGTAATTCGATTAATATTCATGAGATCATGTATGCATGAGAAAACGTTTTCAATTTGAATCAACAATGCACAAAAATAATATTTCATGATCCTAGATTCGTGAAGTTTTGAAATTATGGAATTGGGTTTTGAGTTTGAAATATTTATGTGTAATTTGCTAATCTAATCTCCTAAATATGATTCTATGTTGGGGAAACTTAAAATCATTAAGCATTATAAGCTTCTAATCTTAATCCCTAAAGATCAAATAAATTTTTCAAAAGATCCCAAATTCCAATTTTTTTGTGTAAGAATAATCCTAGACTCAAAATCAAAGAAAGATTAGAATGAAATAACTTACAATTGATGATAAGAAGTTAGTAATGATTGATTTCCTTGAAGAAAAATGCCTTCAATATGATTTTAAAAATGATGTAATTGAGATTTGGGTTGTGAGGTTCGACTTTGACAGCAATGGAGGAAATTGGGAAAGTTCAAATGTGAATTATGAGGGAAAGGAGACTGATATACGACAATGTCAGACACACGGTACCACTAAAATTAGTGGTGCCGTGCCCACTTTAGTGGTGCCATGATCTGCTGGGACAAATTTTTGTCCCTTTTTGATTTTTGACGAATAAGTCTCGCTGATTCAGTGAGACTTTTTGACACGAGGAAAGAATTTATACCTAATAAATTCTTCTAACGAGAGATGGACCGAGCTAAACTAGACATTATGGGATGACTTCAATAGTAATTAGAGAGATGCGAGGGATGACCTTAATATTTCAAATGAAATATTCAAATAGTCATAAGAGGGGGTTTACGGGATGTGTTCCATCATTCCTAGACCTAGACGGAGATAATTAAAGAATTTACGTTTGAGAGGTTTCGTTAGGATGTCGGCGATATTGTCTTGAGAGGGAACTTTCTCAATAGAAATGTTTCCTTTTTGGACGTTATAGCGAAGGAAGTGGTGACGAATTTTGATGTGTTTAGTACGAGAATGTTGGACGGGATTCTTGCTCAAGTCGATGGCGCCTTTGTTGTCGCACATAATCGGGATGTTGTCTAAATGGATGTCGTAGTCGATAAGAGCTTGCTTCATCCATAGTGCTTGTTGACATGCCTTTCCGGCGCTTACGTATTCGGCTTCAGTCGTGGAGATAGCAAGAGCCGTTTGTTTCTTGGAGAACCAAGAAGTTAGACAACAATCCATGAAGGTACAAACGCCACTCGTGCTTTTTCGATCTACATAATCTCCCGCATGATCAGAGTCGGCATAGACAATAGTTTCTACGCCGGTCCCCTTGGGATAATATAATCCCAAGTGTATAGTGCCTTTAACGTATCGGAAGATATGTTTAACCGCTTCAAGATGAGAGGTTTTGGGATCCTCTTGGAAGCGTGCACAAAGGTAGACACTAAACATGATATCAGGCCTACTTGCCGTTAGATATAATAGACTACCTATCATGCCCCTATACTTAGTATTATCTACGGACTCACCTTCTTCATCTTTCGTGAGTTTCACTTCCGTAGACATGGGAGTTTTCATGGGCTTAGACTCTTCTAGACCAAATTTCTTAAGCATCTCTTTAATATACTTAGATTGATTAAAGAAGATACCATCTTCCATTTGTTTTATTTGTAGACCAAGGAAGAAATTTAATTCGCCCATCATGATCATCTCAAACTCATCATGCATGATTTTAGAAAAATCATCGCACAATTTAGGACAAGTAGAGCCGAATATAATGTCGTCGACATATATTTGAACAATGATTAGGTGTGAATCGCGTTTTTCGTGAATAGTGTGTTATCAACCATTCCCATGGTATATTCATGTTTAATCAAAAATGCCTTTAGTCTATCATACCAAGCTTTAGGAGCTTGTTTAAGACCGTAAAGGGCTTTCTTGAGTCTATAAACATGATTCAGTTTTTCGAAATCAACGAATCCCAAAGGGTGTGCTACGTATACCTCCTCGTTGATAATACCATTTAGGAATGCACTTTTCACGTCCATTTGAAATAGTTTAAAGTCAAAGGCACAAGCATAGGCAAGGAGTATTCTAATAGACTCTAATCTAGCTACGGGTGCATAAGTTTCATCATAATCAATTCCCTCTTGTTGATTGTAGCCTTGTGCTACTAATCTAGCCTTGTTCCTAGTTACAACACCATTTTCGTCGAGCTTATTTCTAAATACCCACTTAGTTCCTATGATGGTTTGGTTCTCAGGAGGAGGTACTAAATCCCACACTTGATTTGCGGTGAATTGGTTTAACTCTTTTTGCATAGCAACTATCCAGCTTTCATCCTTAATTGCTTCACCAACATTCTTAGGTTCTACGGTGGATATGAAACAAAAGAAATTACTTTTGTTTTGTGCTTGTGACCTAAGGGTTCTTTGGTTAAGATTTCCTATGACATTTTCTATTGGATGATTTTTCGATTCCTTAATGTTAACGACTTCGTCAAATTTGACTCTTTCATCCTCAATATCATTTTCTAGAGTTTTCTTGCTATTAACCTTAGTGGTTTCTTCCTCATCTAGATCATCATCCACCAAGGGTGATGTTTTCGTGGGAGGAGGACTTTCATCGAATGTCACGTTAAGTGATTCTTCGACTTTCATAGTCTCCTTGTTTAGAACTACATAGGCTTTACTATTTTGGGAGTAACCTAGGAAGACACCTTCGTAAGACTTTGGGTCAAACTTGGTGAGGTAGTCTTTGGTGTTTAAAATGAAGCACTTGCTTCCAAACACTCTAAAGTAGTCTAATGTAGGTTTTCTTCCCTTCAAGATTTCGTATGGTGTTTTACCTAATATCGGTCTAATCAATATCCTATTAAATATATAAGTTGAAGTGTCTACGACATTACACCATAACTTTTGCGGAATAGATTGCTCATTGAGCATTGTTCTACTCATCTCTTGTAGAGTACGCTTTTTTCGCTCAACTACCCCATTTGATTGTGGAGTGCGTGGAGCTGAGAAATTATGAGTAATACCATTAGCATCACAATAGACTCCAAATTGCACTTCATTGTCAAATTCCCGACCATGATCCGTCCTAATAGACATTATCTTACAGTCTAATTGATTTTGGACCTTTTTACTAAAGATTTCGAATTCTTCGAAAGCTTGTGTCTTATTCTTAAGAAACCTAGTCCAAGTGTACCTAGAGTAATCATCTACTATTACTAATGTGTAGTAATTTCCTCCGTAGCTCCGTACGGCGGATGGACCGAATAAGTCCATGTGAAGGAGTTCTAGGCATCTAGTGGTAGAATCCATATTCTTGGCCTTGTGACTAGAATGAGCTTGTTTACCAACTTTACAAGTATCACAAAAGTGTTTATCGAACTTAAGCTTAGGAAGGTTTCTAACTAATTCTTTTGATGCCAATGATTGTATTAAACGCATATTGGCATGACCTAGTCTCCTATGCCATAATGTGGAATTGTCATCTATAGTTGCTAAGCAAATCTTATCCTGAGGTGTATTTCCTATCTTCATAACGAAAAGGCCATTTTTCCTAACTCCTTTGCCTATGGTCTTGCCATACTTAGTTATCTCACTACCTTCTTCCGAGAAGATTACTCTACACTTATTGTCAACCATTTGACTAATACTAAGCAAATTAAATTCTAGGTTATCTACATGCTCAACATTTCTAATAGTAAGAGAGTCTTGAGTAATCGTACCTTTGCCAATGATGTTGCCCTTAAGTTTGCTACCGAAAGTGACATTACCTCCATTGTAAGCTTTGTATGAGGAGAATAGACTTCGGTTACCCGTCATGTGATTAGTGCATCCACTATCTTTGACCCATTCATCCGGATCCAAGTTGATTCCCAAGCATATCTATTGAATAGGATAGAAACTCAAACGTTTGGTCCCCAATATCTCATGGGTCCAAAGTTGTTAGTGTTAAACATCCTATACATTATTTGCAGTTGACTAGGATGTTGGAAAGGAGAACAAATCTCCCAGGGCAAGTAACTTTGTTGTTGAAAGTTATTCCAAGTTGTTGGATTACTTGAATAACTTTGTCTTCAAAAGTTACTTCTCAGTTGAGGAGTCCTTGACCGAGGTTTAGGCAAATTGGTTTTCCTAGGTGGAGGAGTCTTTGATCTAGGGTTAGGTTTTACAAAACCAAGTCCGGGTGTCGACAAAGGTTTATAAATACTTTTGACTTCCTTTTTAATAACCAAAGGTACTTCAACTTTGTTAACTACTTTGTGATTTAGTTCAGGACTTAAATTATTTTTCAGACTCAACTCTGTCCTGTCCTTTGCACCACACGGTACCATGGCACCACTAATTTTAGTGGTGCCGTCTGTACCTTTAGTGGTGCCGTCCACAGTTTCGACAGAACTTGTAGGTTTACTAAGCTTTACTTGTTTTGTTTTACTTGTTGAAGCTTCATTAGCACTTATATACGTATCAATATGCTCACTACATCTTGTGTTGATTAGGTTGTTGTCACACATTTTAGCTTCTTTTTCAAACTTAATGATTCTCAATGCATTTTTCTTAAGTTGTACATTCTCTACTCTAAGGTTGTGACATGACTCACATCCAACATCACAAACTTTTCTTTTATCAAGTCTTTTTACTGATCTTTAAGTTCTAAGATTTCTTTCTCTAGTTTATGCAATGTTGCTTTTAATGTTTTGTTTCTAGTTATGATTTTAGAACTTACCTCACATAATTTATTATATTCATCATATAGCATGTTATCATTTATTGACGAATTATCATCACTATAGTAAGAGGAGTCGGAGTGTACCTCATTTGAAGCTTGAGCCATAAGACATGTTTCGTCATTGGGTTTCTTCTCCTCATTTTCATCACTATCACTCCAAGACCCTCCTACTAAGGCTCTTTGGTTGTTAATTCTTGGTGGCTTAGGACATTCTCCAATGAGGTGATTTGGGTCTCCGCATCTAAAGCATTTTCTATCATTCGTTCCTTTCTTATCGTCTCGGTTCTTTGAGAATGACTTCTTCTCGTCACGAGGTTGTCTAACGAATCTACCCTTTCTTCTAAAGAACTTTTTAAAGTCTCTAACCGCTAATGCATACTCTTCATCTTCACTATCGGAATTCGAGCTTTCCTCGTCACTAGACTCTTTCTTATCTTTCAATGCTAGCGATCTAATTCTCTCACTTTTGCCTTTGACTATGTTGGAGTCTTTCTTGATTATCATTTCATGGACTTTCAAGTTTCCTATAAGTTCATCAAGTGATAACGTCGCCAAGTTCTTTGATTCTTCAATGGCGGTGACCTTTGCTCTCCAATTGGGATGTAGAGCCCTAAGAAACTTCCTAACATAGTTCTTGCTAGAATAACCTTCATTAAGAGCTTTAAGACTAGTAATAATAGTATTAAATCAAGCAAAAGCACTATCTATGGTTTCATCTTCCGGAATGGAAAATTGTTCATATTGTTGTACAAGAAGATCAATCTTGTTCTCTTTGACTTGATTATTACCTTGATGGGTGACTAACAAAGTTTTCCAAATTCCTTTTGCCGTATTGCACATAAAAATTCTTTCAAATTCCTTTTTCGGCACAGCATTATAAATTACCATTTTAGCCTCATCATTTTTGGCTAATTTTCTTTTAAGATTATCACTTTGTTGATCATAAGGAATAATTTGATCCTTTTTGGTTATAGGATCTTTTTCAATAGTTTTAAAGTCACCATCGGTAATAACATGCCAAAGATCAATGTCTTTTGATTTCACATACGTTTCGAATCTTGTTTTCCAATAAATAAAACAATCGGTTTCAAAAAGTGGTGGTCTTTGCATAGATTGCCCTTCTTGATATTTGTCAAAATCCATTAATCGATTCAAGTTTTAAAATACAGTTTACTTTAAAATCTTGCCTGACGTGGCTTCTGATACCAATTGTGGGAAACTAGAAGGGGGGTTGAATAGTTTACCGACTCGTTTTCTTTAGTTATAAAAATTACTTTGTGAAAAACTTAGATTCAATTGTAGATGAAATCAATCAACACCAATATGAACACAACACTATGCTAACACAATCTAACAATAAATATCTAAAGAAAAGAGATGGAAAGATCAAATCGAGACAACGAGATTTATAGTGGTTGGGTCATGAAGCTCTTCTTCGCCCTACTCCACTCCCCGGGTACCATACTCGAGAGTTCTAAGCACTATGTCAACAAAGCTCCCTTCAGGCGGAGAAAACCATACAACGTCGCTTACGTTATTTTCCGACACTAAGCTAGATGTCGAGTACTAATCTTAGCTAGTACCAATCTACCACGATCCACTCGATCCTAACTGCTTACACGATCTACATGATCCTTACTTATTACACGATCAACAAGATCCTCACACTATACTCTTGATCCACTTGATCAACATACAAGCACACAAGCTACTAGAGATCCCCAAGATCTCAACAAGATCACAATGATCAACACAAGACAATAATAAAAGCCTTGTTTTCGTTGATTTTGACGTAAAATGTTTTCACATTTTGTTATCATCAAAACATAGAGATATCGCAAGATGAGAATAACGTTTTTGGACATTATTTGCATCAACAGATAAAAAGACACCTATGTATGTGTGGAAAGGCAATACACCATGATTGTCCAATTTGATTTATGGTAACTTGGTACACTACTTTAGCGAAACAATTATATTTCGATTTGCTATTCGCTGCCTGTAGCATACGAGTTGCCGTGTGTGGCAAGGTCCTTTATGCACAATTCACTATTCTCGATGTACGCAACAATGTGAAATTTATATTGTGCATCATCAAGTGCAGGAACATGCTCACCTGTGTTGTGAATGTAATTAGATGTTCTAGAGCTAATTCTAAGCAAAGGCTTCCATCCTTTGTTATTGTAACTTGTGTTATGGTTTTTTTGGTATTGTTTGCAACAAGTACAAATGCTCAGCCGCAACACGGGATTGATACTGAAGAGGAAACTGGAGAAGATTGATAATGAAGCAGCAGTACTATTTCTAAAATCAAGTTGTTATGGTGGAAGATTGACATAAAATAGGTTCATATATAGGATATCATGGTTGTTGTCTTTAATGATACAAGATTTCAAGGGCCTTAATTCTCATTCTTTCATCGAGGTGATGTCTTGGAATTTTGGTAATGGAACTAAATATGGTTCTAAATGCAAGTGAATGACATTGTAATTTCAAAGTTCAAGTTTACGCTAGATTGGTAACAATTTTTAAAGATTGGTAGTTCCCCGCGTTTGTCAATAATTGATAGGTTGTGGTGTAAACTTGTGCAAAACATTGATATGTTCTACAACTAAAAGATACGAAGATTTGACATTTGGAACTAAGCAAATTGCCCAATGCCAATTGAGGTTTGTTGTATAGATTTTAAACTTTAAATGTAAATTTGTTGAATGAATTGGTGTATGTTCTTTAAGTTTAGATATTTTATATTTTTTTTATAAAATTGAATCACTTGTTCCATTTAAATGTGTCTTTCTCTATCCATTAATCTTAAGTCTTAACTAATGTGAGAATCTCTTAATGAACGCTTTGAACTAGAGTGTTTAAACAATTAACTTGGGGTGTTTAGGATTGCTTATTGAAAATAGATTATTCATTTGAAAACGCATAATCTGGTAAACAACTGTTACAAAACGTGATTTTGCAACTTAGTGTTTAGATTTAATTATCCTGTTTGATATCTCGATAATTAGATAATCAGTTTTTTAAGTGTTTAGCAAATCAGATTATTTATAACTTAACATGTAAAACGACCAAAATAGACATCACGTTAATGACTTATAATTTATATTTTTAACAAGCGTAATAGAATAACCTAGAAAGTTAAATACAATAATAAATATGTATCACTCAAACAAATTCTTTTTATATCTCTAAATATTGCATATTAAAGTTGTGAATTGCGGTATCTACAATCTACAACGAAATAAAAATTTGAGTGCCATTAATGTAGCTATTATAACAACAATTAAATATTGAACTTGAACAAAAAAGATAAGGAAAGCATGAGTGGGAGCCAATAAGAAATAAGAGGTAGGGATCAAATGAGAAATTTTATGAATAAAGCAAAATCACGTTCTCTAGCAGCAGGTCTCCACTTGCTTTTGCAAAACGACGTTTTGAGGCATGGATAACGCAGATAATCAGTTTTTATTCTCACTTTGCCAAACACTACAAAACAAATTATTACGTTTTGAAAACGCAATAAGTAGATAATCCGTCTTATAACGCAGTCCTAAACAAACCTTTATTATATTTAATGGAGTGTAATTTTAAAAGTAGTTTGTAGGTTTCTTTTGAAGTAAAAGTAATGTGTTGGTTATTAGGATGCTATACACTAGTTTTTCTTCCTAACTTAACCACAAATAATATCTACTCTACTGATTTTCACACTTCATTTAGGCTTTTGATCATCCCACTTGTTATCACTATAAAGTTAGAAGGATAATTAGAAATAAAATTTAGGAAGATGTATCATTTTTTTATATGATTCATTTTCTTTACCCAACAAGATTAACATAAACACAACTCTTAACACATCATGAGTCTATTTGGGTCACGTCATAAATTGTTCGAGAAGTATGTTGGGTCCAACACGTTTGTTACACTAACCTGAAATATATAAGTAACCACTTTTTCATATGAACCATCTAGACCCGTTTTATCAAGAGAAGTTTAGTGTGACGGGTTTAACCTTCATGATAAGTGAAATGCATGTAAGTGTTGGCATTTTTGGTATAAGATAATGTGAATGTAATTTTAATTTTTCTTCAATAAGGTTAGCTTTACTTTCAATTAAGATCAAAAGTCCTATGTATACTTTACCCGAAAAGAATGTACCCAAAGTTATGTTGTTATTTATCATGTTTTTATTGAAATCTTTTAGCCCAATAATTCTAGATATATTCATGTCTATCCCACTGTTATTCATTTTAACAATGCAAAGTTAACTAAAAAAATTCTAACTGTAACTTGAAAACTCAGGGGGCGTTTGGTTTAGATGTAAGTATGTGAATAGGAATGGGTATCTTTTAAGAGATAGAAAACAAACACCGATATGATTGTCAATTTTAAAATCCAAACATTTTAACCAAACAATTTTTAAAGGATTGACACTATTCCTCATTCCGATACCCATAAAATAAACGCACCCTCAGTTTGATATATATGACTCAAAATTAATGTGCAGTCACCATTAATTGTTGATCTTAGCTAATAGTACCCTTGGTATTAAAAAAGCGAAAATTTTGGCTTAATTTGATTAGTTTGGTCCACCCACGTGATACAACAATATTGATTAGAAAGAAGTTTTTCTGATTAAGTAGTTTGAGATTGCTTATCAAAACTACTTTTCTTCTTCGTTTATGTTTGGTTGAAATAAGTTGTTTCGAACAAGTTGTTTGATGGTGCTTATAGAAGGTTTACCAAACTATTTGTTTAAAAAGCAATTAACGAATAAGCAATTCTAATATGCAATCTCAAACACCCCATATGATCTGAAGATTGCAGCTAATATGAATTTATTTTCTTTTGAGTGAATATGTTGGTTTAAAATTATTTGGAATTACATGTAAACAACAAATCAAAAATCATATTTATATATATTAGATGTACTTCAAAAATACAAAAACTACTTTAAAATCACAATAACTAGGTTAATACTTCATCAAATTTTATATCTAAGTCTCGTGCATGCACAACCATTAAACTACGTTAATAGAGAGTATACCAATTTTAATTACAGTATTGTCGCCCGCGTGTTGCAGCGGGTGCAAAAACATTCATTTTTGTGTATACGGAAATTTCTCTATATTAACGATAATATTTTTTTTTCGAATAAAAAGTGTTACCATTAATAAAGAAACTTATGTAAAGTAGTAAAAATGTAGAGTTTGACAAGTTATGGGGCTACTTTGTTATTTAGAATTTGGTGTTAGTTCACATGCTATTTTGTATTATTAGTTGGTTTAAGAGGTGTTTTTGAATATCATGAGTATTATACTACAAAGTTTAAAAAATATTTTGTACTATTATCAAATGTAAAGGGGTGTTTTTGACATTGTAAGGTACCAAATTTAAAATATAATTAAATTAGGGGTTTTTTTTAGTAAAGTTAAAAGGTTTGTTATTTTTGGAAAGTAGATAACAAAAAAGTCTAGATGAAACATCTATTTGGTTGCATGTGTCCCCCATGTGTTAATTGTCTTTAATTACAATATTAATGTTATTGTGTGGCTTTGTTGAAGAATGACATCTCATGCAAACCTATCTCCCTTTATATAAATGTCCATTATTATAACTTACCATCAAATAGTTTATTTCTAGTAATGGATTTAATGTGTGCACTTGTTTCCCCATTTTTATTATCAAATAGTTCATTAGTTAGAAAAAATATTATTTTTAACCGAAACATTACAAAAATTGTTACTTGCGATTCATCACCACAGTCTCAACTTATGAATCCTGTTACTAGAAGATTAGCAAGTTATCCGCCTTCATTATGGCCATACGAGCGTATTCAGGCAATCAATAGCAAATATACGGTATGCAATTTATTTTTCTATTAATAAACTTTGCTCATTCTTTTTCTGAAGCGGAAATTTAACACATAGTTGCTTAAAACTAACATGGCATTTTTTTTTCTATGTGTAGGGAGAGAAGTACGCGACAAAATTGGAAACTCTGCAAGAAGAAGTGAGGAAAATGATTTACAAAGTGAATGAAAAGGCGAAAAATCCATTAAATACACTCAATTTGGTTGATGATTTACAAAGACTTGGCATATGGTATCATTTTATGGATGATATAAGCAATGTTTTGGATAATGTGTACAACAAATTCTACAAAAGTCCCGGAAAATGGAACACGTTGGATTTAAATCTTAAAGCTCTTGGTTTTAGACTCTTGAGACATAATAGATATCATATCACTCAAGGTTTAAAGTACATTAAGGTTGCGTTTTATCTCGTTGCTTTGATTCACAATCTTGAAGTATCTGACATGCTTAAATGTTTTGTGTAGACATATTTGAGGACATTAAGGACGAGACAAGTAATTTCAATAGACACTAGATTGAAGATACTTTTAGTATGCTAAACTTGTATGAGGCTTCTTATCATTTATTTGGTCAAAATCATTCATTTGATCAAATAAACGATAAGAAGCTTCATACAAGTTTAACATACCAAGCGTATCTTTAATCAAATGTCTCTTGAAATTACATGTTTTGTCCTTAATGTTCTCAAACCAGTTTAGTGGAGTGTTGTGTTTTAGTGTTGATTTATATTTTTATGCCTACTTAATCTTTAATAGTTACGCACTAGCATTTGTACTTTACAATTTTATTTTTTGTTTACTGATCACATATATAAATATTTATTAAATATGCCAAGTATTTATATTTAGTATTCATGTCTGATTTGATTTTTTAAGAGGTACGGACAAAAGTAAAAAGTGTTAAAAACACATTTTTGGAGAAGATTAGACATTATCGGGTCAAACTTAAGTAGTTAATGTAACAAAAAAATGTTTAAGCCCAACCTACCTTTATATAACTAGACGAGTACCCGTGTGTAGCAACGGAATTTTCTGACGGCAAACAATTATAGTTATGATATTGTGGTAAGTGACGATGCACACTATAATGTTTTTTTATGAAATTTGGTTGGGTCAACCATAACGTGTGTGTTCTTTTTGTATGAAATTTGGATGGGTTAAAAATCAAAAGATTAACTTCCATTAGATTACTAACAAAACCAAAAGATAAAAAGTTAGTTCCTAACACACGCACACACACAAATTTCTAACTTTCTGATCCTTGTATTCTTGTTTCTTGTTGTTTGGTAGCTTTGACCTTGTTTTTATAATAAGAAATGAAAAACATCCATTACACTTTTATGAAAAATAAGTTTTCCACACCCCAAAAGAGCATAACGTATTTATTTTCCTCAAGGCTTGTCATGTATACACTCTATTCGGCTAACTTGAAATATTAATTAAAACATGTATACTCACATGATGCCTACTTTTCCTTAAAGTTGAGGAGATGATATGCACACCACCAAAAGTGATGTGCACACCACAATTATACGTATGTGGTGTTGTACTATATGCATTACTAATTTGATTTTTTGGTGTGTACATCATTTTTGATGGTGTACATATCAACTCTCTTAAAGTTGTAGCTAACAATATTAGCTTCCCACCTAACCTTAAGTGATCAATTCAATCTATATTTATACTACATATAATACACAAAGCACTCTCTCTTTTAAAATTAAGACGTACAACTTTTAAAGCATAGAGTACAACACTTTAAAACACAAAAACACTTTTTATTTTAGTTTTAAATGAGCAATTAATGTGGTCTAGATTTTTAAATGAATACAAATACTAAAGCAAAAGGTACAATTTACTTTTGCACAATTATATTCATAATTTAACTGGTCAATAAATACAATTAATGCAGTTGTTAAAACACCCTAACATAAAAAATATAAATTATTAAGCATAGTGTACAACCAACTTAAACATAATTTTTGCATTAAATGTCACTAATACAAATAATATAGTACATTATACAAATATTCAAGCCCGAATGGGCAACGAGCCAAAGGGGCTCAAGCCCATTCGGGCACGGGCCAAACAGACTCATGTTATACGAACCGCTTTAAAAAAGATGACGAAATAAATTCATTAGTTAAGGAGTTGAAGTACGTCACATGAAATTTTTGATATCCGTAAATTTAGTGTCAAAAAGAACATAATAAACTAAAATGCATGATTCACCGGAAAATTTTATTTCAGGGTACCCGCCACCGCAACGCGCGGGTACCCTGCTAGTTACATTAAAGCATTTGGGACTTCATATAAAAGGAATTCTTAAAATTTTAAGATGAAAACATTAATATAAAAGGAAATGGGAAAATTAATGTAAAATTTAAAAATTCAAGTATCATTTAAACTAACCCCTCCAATAAAGATATATTTTAACATAATTGTTTATATGAAAAGCTCATTAAACTTATAACCACCAATTTAATGCTAAAATTTGAAAAATAAAAGTGCTAAATATTTACACTAATAATAATTTGGGATAATTACCCAAATAGACCAATTGCCTTTTGGTTGGGGGTTTTTGGACATTTTTTTCTCGTTCCCAAACTAGACCGGGCAACTGGGCAATCAATAGCAAATATACGGTATGCAATTTATTTTTCTGTTAATAAACTTTGCTCATTCTTTTGCTGAAGCGAAAATTTAACACATAGTTGCTTAAAACTAACGTGGCATTTTTTTTCTATGTGTAGGGAGAGAATTACGCGACAGGATTGGAAACTCTGAAAGAAGAAGAAGTGAGGAAAATGATTTACAAAGAGAATGAAAAGGAGAAAAATCAATTAAATACACTCAGTTTGGTTGATGATTTATAAAGACTTGGCACATGGTATCATTTTATGGATGATATAAGCAATGTTTTGGATAAGGGTTTTATATCAGATAGGTTACCCAACTTTCCAACTTTATTCACCTAAGTTACCAAACTTTTTTTTATTCACTTAGGTTACTGAACTTTTGGGTAACATACACCTCATATTTTCAGTGTAATCCGAGTAACCTGAACGTACATTTTTGGGTAAGTTAAGTAACATAAATGTCGTGTTTTTACATGTTCCAGTGATGTTTACGTATATTTTGGTAAGTTCAGTAACCTAGGTGAACAAAATCGCAAAGTTTGGTAACCCATTTGCACAAAAAAATAGTTCGGTAACTTAGGTGAACAAAATCGCAAAGTTTGGTAACCTATCTGATATAAAACCCTTTGGATAATGTGTACAACAAATGCTACAAAAGTCCCGAAAAATGGAACACATTGGATTTAAATCTTAAAGCTCTTGGTTTTAGACTCATGAGACATAATAGATATCATATCACTAAAGGTTTAAAGTACATTAAGTTTGCGTTTTATCTCGTTGCTTTGATTCACAATCTTGAAGTATCTGACATGCTTGAATGTTTTTTGTAGACATATTTGAGGACATTAAGGACGAGACAAGTAATTTCACGAGACACTTGATTGAAGATACTTTTAGTATGCTAAACTTGTATGAGGCTTTTTATCATTTATTTGATCAAATGTATAATAAGTATGATGCTTCTTATCATTCATTTAATCAAATGAACGATAAGAAGCCTCATACAAGTTTAACATACCAAGAGTATCTTTAATCAAATGTCTCTTGAAATTACCTGTTTCGTCCTTAATGTTCTCAAACGAGTTTAGTGGAGTGATGTGTTGAATCTATATAGACCTTGATAGATCTTGTAGCTCTCGTTGATCGTTAGCAGTAATCACAAACACTCTAATAGAGAATCTCCAAAGCTTGTACTCTAATGCGGAAAACAAATACAAGCATAAACAATTAATACTAAGAACACTTAATCCTCTATGGATTATATATTAAGAACTTATAAACTTGTTCGTTACATCAAACATAAACTTGTGTTCCTTTTATAGAGAAGGAACTCTAACCTAAACCGTTTCTCAAGAAACGTATAATCTATAAACTTTAAATGATATGCATTATCTTTTCCTAATATAATTCATGCATGGCATACTCCTAAACCTACATTGACATAGATACCACGGTTTGTAGACTATATCGCGCAGAACGGCGTAAATAGTGCTGACGAACTGATGGTTTCAGCAGCTAGTACCAGGCAGCGCCCCCTCTCTATCCAGCCAGACATCCTGTTTTTCGAGGCCAGCTCTCTCAGCCCACGTAACCACCTCAGCCCCTCAAGCCACATTCTCCACTTAGCCAGCACATTCCAACAACTCCTCCCCTAACCATCCCTCTGATTTGACCCTGGTTAGTTCCAAGATTTTCTTGCATAGCATCTTTAAACACAATCACACTACGGAAGGATTGTCTTC
>LBNU01012183.1:27763-41628 GCA_014162995.1 Artemisia annua
ATCCGTTTAACTACATTAACCATAGATCACGGTGTTAACTATAATCGCTGCCAAGAAACTAAATATGGGCTGAAACTATGTCTTCAGCAGTATGCACATCTTCAGGCAGGAATCTGTTTCTTCCCGGCCAAGATTCTTTCCAGGCAGTAAGCCATCAGTTAGAATTCTCAACTTTATGCAGAATTCCCACAATGCCTCCCTATATCTGAATTTGACCCTGGGTTAGTTCCAAGATTTTCTTGATAGATCTTTAAACACAAAATCACACTAGAAGGATTGTCTTCAAACATCAGGCAGGGCCAAAGAAAGCAAAAAGAAAACCCATCTCTATGATGAATAAACTGGAAACATGCCCTGATCTTTGCAGCAACATATGACAACTGATACAACAAAACAAATGAGTTTCATACTATTCTGCATCACATCCAGATGTGAAACATCTGTGAGTAGTGAATCACCTAAGAATGAATGGATTTGATGTCATCCTTACAATAGACCAATCACTACTTGGAGTAGCCAAAATGTTTACGTATTGAAATAACCATGGTACATTTGATAACGGCATATGTTTTTAGTAAATAATCAACTATAAAAACGGATTTGAGATGTCTTTTACCTGTAGCCGTTGCTGCAGGACTAGCCAATTCTTAAAGGAGGATATCCTTGGTGAATTGATAAGCGCAATATGGATTCCACAGCCCTTTACATAAGCGCATATACTTCATGGGGCTAGTCAATCCTTGATATTCAGAGAATAAGATCGCATGATGAATTGAGGACATTCCAGACTGCTCAGCAAATTAAGCCATGGGTGAGATTGAGAGGCCCTATGATTTTTTGGCAAATCATTACAGCCATCCAAACAGATTTGATTAGTCTTTACGCAAACAGCTGTAACCCTTTGGACCTAGGCCAACTCCTTTAATGGAGCACAAGTCACCATCTGGTGAGTTGATAACCATGCACAGAGTTAGCTATACAACAAAAGACTAAAAAACTGTTTTTGTTTTTTTTTTTTTTTTTTTTTTTTTAATAATAAGTAAGAAAGAAATAGAAATAAATAAATATACCATCAATCAGCAGCAGGAACCAAAGAAATTGTAGTGCCAACAGAAACACTAAGCCTCCCCTTAGGCGTATGAGGATCCAACAGCTGCAAAGATGGTTAGAATACAAATAATACAACAATAAGCCTCCCCTTAGGCTTATGCCTCCCCTCAATCAATGCACCTGACAAGGACTATTGTTCTTGGGTACCCAGAATGAACCTTTCCTTTTATTTGTCCAAGAACAACCTGTTGAAGGCTTAAGACCAGTATCCCATCTTGTCCCCCACCCCACATACATTGGGTCATAATAACTAGGCCAAAAACCATTCTGAAAGTAAGTACTAGTAGGTCTGTAGAATGGTCTAGCAACATGTCTTTTCCAACCGGCTGGAAAAGGTCTACTAGCAGAAACTGGCTTACCAGCAGGGACTGACTTATCAGCAGGAACTGACTTATCAGCAGGATTGGGTCTGCTGGTTTTCACATGTGTTGCTTGTGGAACATATGAGGGAATATCATTAACATTGGTCCACATTGGTCTAGTTCTCTTTTGGTTAGCATACACACCCATTCTCTTCTCATGAAAATCACAATCCTTAATGAGATGAGACTTACTACCACACACAAAACAAGATTTCTTTTTCAAAGACTTATTCTTAACACAACTTTGTTTATTACACACAAACTTATCAGAAACAGAATTAGAAACAAAATTGTGTTTAACAGAAAAAGGAACTGGTTTTGTTTTGGGTTCATTATCAACTACTTTGGACTTGGGTGAATGAGACTTGTCACTTGAATCACATGAGGCATAGTCAGTGGACTTTAGGTCTGAGGACTTGTCACTTTTAGAAAAAGAGACAAAATCATCAGTTTTGCAACTAAGGTCTGGCAAGTCACTTGACTTTTTGCCATATAAATGATGTGATCCATCAAAGTCAACTGTAATGGATAGGTCAATGGGCATATGTTCTCCTCTAATGGGACCAGGGACAGCATGTAATGTGCCTTCTTTAACATAGTTTGCTAATCCTGCTGGTGTAGTTTTTCTACTGTCATCCCTAGCTTCTAATCCCACATATTTCTTAAAACCTAAACCTATACCAGAATTTACAGCTTGACAACCATACAAACTTCTAGCTAAGTTATCACCTGATATTAACCACTTCTTTTGTGTAGCTATTTCATTATCTAGCTTCTCTTGAAGAACTTGTTTATCAGATTCTAAATTAGCTTTTAACTTCTTAGTATAGATTAACTCATCTTGAGCACATTTTAATTCCTGTTTCAACCCTTTTATTTCCTCCTCATAAGCAACTTGATTCTTTTGAAACCAAATCTTTTGTTTTTCTACTATCTTTAGACCACGTTTATATGACTCAAGGTCTTTATAACACTCATTATATTTAGGTTTCAATTCATCATATTGTTCTTTAAGTTCATTATATCTTATACTACAACCAAACACACAGTTATGTACCTGAGAGATGCCCATAAGAGCAAATTGATCATGAGAATCCTCTGAAGTACAGCTTGCCAGCAATCCACTCTGATCACTATCACCATCACTCCTCTCATGAGCCTTCCAGTCAACATGATCATCCAGAGTGATCAAAGCTGTGGGATATCCAGTTTTTGCAGTATCAACTTCCCCTTGTTTCTGCTGATAGGTAGAATACCTAACCTCATCAGTAGATTTCCTATCCTTGCATTCTCTAGAGAAGTGACCCATTTGACCACAAGTGTAACACTTGATCTTCCTTCTGTCAAACCTGGCTGAATCCCTGCCATTGAAACCAAACTTCCTCCCAGCCTTTTTCTCAAATCTCTTGATGCTTAATGAAAGCATAGCCACCTGCCACTTCAAGTTCATCTCTTCCATATCCAATGGATCCACCTGTTCAAAGTCCTCATAGGAGAGTTGCTGCTGAGATTCACAATCAGCAACAAAGGAGTGAAGTACATCTTCCAACACACTACCAGAAGAATGTGATTTGGTTGGTGTGTATGAAGATGATGCAGATGAAATTGGACTTGAACTAGGAGGCATTATATTGGATGTAGAACCAACAAAAGCTGAGTAATTTGGAGTAGTTGAGCGAATAGGACTTTTGACATCTGGTTCAAGAGTTTTGAGCTTGTTGTATAAGTCATCAAAGCTCATCATATCCAATCCACCCTTGGCTTTGAGTGCAATACTTACTTGAAGCCATGATGGAGGCAAGGATCTTAAGAATTTAGCATTGCAATCTTCATTGTCTGGCCTTGCCTTCAGCTGATTCAATTGACTCAGAATCTTGTGAAATTTGTCATAACCCTTGTGTATACCTTCTTCCTCAGTGATCTGAAACTCTTGAAACTGCTGCTTCAGCATTGACTTCCTCATCCTTCTTGACTCATCATTCCCACCAAATCTAGCTTTAATCGCCATCCAGAGATCCTTTGCATCAGACATGAAGTGAAAGTCACCCAAGTGGTCTGGAGGTATAGCTTGAAGAAGTATAGTTCTAACTTTGTTTTCCCTCTGAAGAGCAAGAACCTCTTCAGCAGATGTGGGATCAAGATAGTATATTCTACCATCTGCATCAGTACCAGTCCTCTTTGGACTATTACCTTTAAGTACTACCTTCCAAAGATTATGGTCAATGTTGGTAATCCAGTTCTGCATCTGCATTGCCCAGAGTTCATACTCTTCTTTCTTAAGGTAAGGGAATTTTGCATTGCTGTTTGAGAGAGTGAGGTGATGTAGGGATGTTGTGTTTTGATTGTGTGTTGTATCTGACTCAGCATCAGATCCAGACATTATGTAAAGTTGTGTTGTTGAGGAGTGGTTTAAAGAATTGATTTTCTTAGTATCAAAGAGACTCTCCCGAGGCTCTGATACCACTTGTTGAAACTATATTGACCTTGATAGATCTTGTAGCTCTCGTTGATCGTTAGCAGTGTCTATGTAATCACAAACACTCTAATAGAGAATCTCCAAAGCTTGTACTCTAATGCGGAAAACAAATACAAGCATAAACAATTAATACTAAGAACACTTAATCCTCTATGGATTATATATTAAGAACTTATAAACTTGTTCGTTACATCAAACATAAACTTGTGTTCCTTTTATAGAGAAGGAACTCTAACCTAAACCGTTTCTCAAGAAACGTATAATCTATAAACTTTAAATGATATGCATTATCTTTTCCTAATATAATTCATGCATATCCTAACTACATTACATAATACACGGTTTAACTATATCCGCAGAAACTAAATATGCTGAAACTATGTCTTCAGCAGTATCACATCTTCAGCAGAATCTGTTTCTTCAGCAGATTCCTTCAGCAGTAACCATCAGTAGAATTCTCACTTAGCAGAATTCCCAACATGATGTGTTTTAGTGTTGATTTATATTTTTATGGCCACTTAATCTTTAAAAGTTACGCACTAACATTTGTACTTTACAATTTTACTTTTTGTTTATTGATCACATATATAAATATGTATTAAACAAGTAATTCAGACCCGTGCGTTGCACACGGGCTCTATCTAATTGGTCATAGTGTAATGTGTGGTAATTATTTTCGTCATTAGGTTTGTAAATTGTGATGGTATCACAACTTTTGTAAGTATAGTAATGAAGACCCGTGCGTTGCACATGGGTTGTATCTAAGTGTTCGTAGCGTAATCTTATGCACTTATTTTTGTCATTATATATCTAAGTTGTGATGGTATCACACCTTTTTGTAAGCACGGCACACATTTAAAATAGTTTCTTGACATTAAAAGGGGCTGTATGTAAGTGTTCATAGTGTATTCTTCGGCCCTTAAGTTTTTATAGATTTAAAACACGTGCGATGCACATGGGCTGTATAGAAGTTTTCATAGCGTAATATTCGGCATTTATTTTCGTCATTTTATATTTAAGTTTTCATGGTGATAAGGATTTATTTGTTACACTTTTAGGGGGTCATTTAAGCCCTAAATCGTGATTTTATGATCAAATATTGCCTTAAATCATTCCTTTTCTCTTTTTAGGTACTTGGAACGTGATTTCTGGAAAATGGAGCATTTTGGAGATTTTCGGATGTTTTTTTGCTCAAGAATGAAGAAAACAAGAAAACCAAGAAAAGTCAGGAAATTACACCTGATGGCATCAGGCTTTACATGCTGACGCCGTCGCTTGATGATAGAACTGGTGGATTTTCATGTACGAGACGCCCTGAAGAAAACTTATGAAGTTAACACCTCACGGCGTCAGGTGTTATGGAAGTGAGGCAGCCTGGTGTTAAGCTAAAGAGAGACGGCCCAGAAGGATTACAAAGGGACGGCGTCAGAGATGTTTGAAGGCAATCCGAAACCCTAAACACGGCGACCTGATGGCGTCAGGCCCTATAACCCGACGCCGTCAGCCTTATAAAGTCTATATATAGTTTTTGCTTTTTCATTCATTAAGTGTGTAACTTTTGTGTAACTTTGGAGAAAAACCCCAGCACGAATTTCTCAGCAACTTTAAGGTTTCAAACCCTCTTTTCTTCCATGTTCAATTAAAGATAAGTTCTTCCTTTAATCATTCAATATGTCTATGTGTTGTTTAATTAATTGTTTGTCTTTTCTTTACATTAACATGTTAGCTTAGATTTTCTAGTATTTGCTTAGATCTAATGAAACCTAGTTATTAATTATTGATTGTTGTTTTGTTATTTATTGTTTTGGGTGATTGACTCGCGTTAGGCTTAAGAAAATTGGCTAATCTCCTATACGGTAACAAGCTTGAATATCTTAAGAAACGTAATCGGATGTGTACTACGGTTTTATTGGTTGTGTTTAATGCATGAGTGACTATTAATGAGGCTATGATAGGATACTAAACGTGTCGTCATAAGAAGAGATAGAAGCTCATAGGGTTGGGGAAGGACGTACACGCCCCCACGAATGGTATTAAGGAATGCAACCCTTCATCCAAACAATTGTAACAAATCAATAAATCAATAAGAGATAACTAGGGAGTAGTGAAATCTAAGTAAACACGTTTTTCTCTATATAAGAAGTTCACCAATTTACTTTTCTTGTTATTTTATTTTATTTTGTTTAAGTAGTAATTTTGGGTTAGTTGACTGGCAACTAATTCCGCCCACTCTTCCAATACCTGAGATTTAATTTGCTTTCATAAAATATAAAAATACAAAAAGAATCATCCCTCACCTTTAGACCTAGTTGACTTAGCTTTCAATCCTAACGACACTATTCCCCTAGAGAATGATCAATCCCCCGGTACCTACCACACACTATACTACATCGATCAGGTACACTGCCTGGTGGATTGCAAAATCTCTCAAGATCCCTTGAGAGGTAAAACCTTTTGCAAGGTTCGAAAACCACGCATCACATGGTGTCACACATTTGCTAAGCTTTATACGTATTTAAAATACTTTATTGAGTTGCACATGGGTTGTATATAAGTTTTTATAGCGTAATCTTCGGCACTTATTTTCGTCATTATATATTTAAGTTGTGATGGTATCACATTTCTAAGCATGGCACACATTTAAAATAGTTTATTGACATTAAAAGAGTATATCTGAAGAGACTTTTTTTCAAGATGTTACATTGAAAAGAGTCTCTTCACATGTAATTTTTTAATATATATAAGTTACGTAAATTATTTTAAATATGAATCGATGACATTAATGTTAGAGACCTTTTATATTCATCCCCGTGCGATACACACAGGTTTGGACTGCCTCAGGACCCATGCAATGCACATATGTTGGATCTAATTGTTTTTTTCGTAATGTTCGCGACTAATTTTCGGTTCATGTTTGAAACTCTCATTTTTTGTGAAAGACGGACTTCGTTGTTCAAAAAAATTACATTATTAAAAGCGAACTATAAAACAAATTTCCTTTTTAACAAAACTATAAAAACATAAAACATTAAAATAATTAGTATATTCAAGATTATAAATTATAACTCGTATAATAAAAAATCAGATCCAATGACCCAAGTCTGAATCATAAACCCGCTCCATTGTTAAGATGATAGTGTGAAGATATTTTTATTATATACTACCCTTTTCAATATGTAACATCGACATAATTTACACGGTCATATCAAATATCAAAGTCACGCAATATTCCAAGACATTTAATTAAGAAAGTGACATTAACACACCGCAAGACAAAAAAAACTAAGAGAAAAATATTAAAATGCACGAACAAAGTGTAGTAATAATTATTGACTAAAAATTGAATGCTCGTCACATTATTTTCAATAAACTTACTTGCTAACGAATCAATAGTATTAGCCCGTTTATCAGTATTACATGAAGTAAAATATTGCATGTTTAATTTGTAACGTACTATTAATATGAATGCTAAGTATTCATTCCACCGGTGGCCGTGGCTTTTTTGTTGTTGTTGTTGTTGTTGTTGTTGTTGTTGTTGTTGTTGTTCTTGTTGTTGTATAATAAAAAATCAGATCAAAGAGTATAAAGTAATTAGTATATTCAAGAGTATAAATTATAACTCGTATAATAAAAAATCAGATCTAATGACCCAAGTCCGAATCATAAACCCGCTCCATTGTTAAGATGATAGTGTGAAGATATTTTTATTATATACTACCATTTTCAATATGTAACATCGACATAATTTACACGGTCATATCAAATATCAAAGTCGCGCAATATTCCAAGACGTTTAATTAAGAAAGTGACATTAACACACCGCAAGAACAAAAAACTACATTAAGAGCAAAAATATTAAAATGCACCAACAAAGTATAGTAATAATTATTGACAAAAAATTGAATGCTCATCACATTATTTTCAATAAACTTACTTGCTAACAAATCAATAGTATTAACCCGTTATCGGTATTACATGAACTAAAATATTGCATGTTTAATTTGTAACGTACTATTAATATGAATGCTAAGTATTCATTCCACCGGTAGCCGTGGCGTTGTTCTTGTTGTTGTTCTTGTTGTTCTTGTTGTTCTTGTTGTTGTTGTCTTTGTCATTGTTGTTCATTGGCCTTTTGCATGTTTTGTTCTTGATACAATTTTTGTGACTTCTCGATCTATTTCTTTAATGCTTCTTGACGCGCTACAAAAAACAATTAGATATAGTTGATCGTTAGTAACTTAAATACAGTTAATCAATATATTGCATTTTCGATCAAAGTGAAAATGTTCGTGCATGTTCCACTTAATTGATAAGACAACGATGTGTAGGATCTCTTAAACCATTAGAGAAGATGATGTTACTACCAAACCTCCTAAGCACCATCTTTATGTCCTACATTGTTACACACACAAAACACACGTGAAATATACATAAAACAATATAAATCAATATGCTAAATAAGTAAGACGATATGATGCTTACTTTACCACCATAATAAGTTGTAGCTCAATGCGCACGCGGTGTGGAGGAAGTTGTGGTTTGTTGTGTGTGATTTTTGACACATTATATAGTTGATAAAATATTTGTAACTCATGGACGGGAAGGTAAAAAGACTAACCACTAATTGGTGTGTTTAATTTATGCATTCATGACATTTTTGATTTGTATTCTTTGAGGTTTAGATTAATATTAGGCACTAAATGTATAGGTCATATGTACTTACCACTTAAGCATGAAACCTAAACCAAGGTACTTACACATGAAGCCTCCCAATAGCAAAATCAATTCATGAGACATTTATTAACACCCTTTTGCATTTATAAGACTACTTAGTCTTTTATTATACTAGTCATTAGGACCCGTGCGATGCACAGGACTGTATATAATTGTTGATAGTGTATTCTTTGGCACTTATTCTCGTCATTATATATCTAAGTTGTGATGATATCACACCTTTTCTAAGTATGTGTTACATTTAAAATAGTTTATTGACATGTATTATTAGGTACTTATTTTCATTATTATTTAGTCATGAAGACCCGTGCGTTGCACCGGGTTGTATGTAAGTGTTCATAGTGTATTCTTCGGCCC
Organism: Artemisia annua; assembly: GCA_014162995.1. Taxonomy (NCBI): domain Eukaryota; kingdom Viridiplantae; phylum Streptophyta; class Magnoliopsida; order Asterales; family Asteraceae; genus Artemisia; species Artemisia annua. The sequence goes on from LBNU01012183.1 coordinate 36,803, forward strand.
ATATTTTTACTATTATATAAGTTGTTATGGTAGCACACATTTTCTAAAATAGTTTATTGACGTGTTATATTGGGTACTTATTTAGGCTCTTCTATTTGATACTTTGAACTTGTGTATGTCATGGGCCTTTTTTNGTACTTATTTTCATTATTATTTAGTCATGAAGACCCGTGCGTTGCACCGGGTTGTATGTAAGTGTTCATAGTGTATTCTTCGGCCCATATTTTTACTATTATATAAGTTGTTATGGTAGCACACATTTTCTAAAATAGTTTATTGACGTGTTATATTGGGTACTTATTTAGGCTCTTCTATTTGATACTTTGAACTTGTGTATGTCATGGGCCTTTTTTTTTTTTACCTAAAACATAAAGTGCAAGGGTTTATTTTGTTTTATTTGAAAATTTTTCTTTGATAGATGCACATGGGCTGTATAGAAGTTTTCATAGATTTAAAATACGTGCGATGCACATGGACTGTATAGAAGTTTTCATAGCGTAATATTCGGCATTTATTTTCGTCATTTTATACTTAAGTTGTCATGGTGCTGTATAGAAGTTTTCATAGCGTAATATTCGGCATTTATTTTCGTCATTTTATATTTAAGTTGTCATGGTGCCACACATTTGCTAAGCTTTATACGTATTTAAAATATTTTATTGAGTTGCACATGGGCTGTATTTAAGTTTTTATTGCGTAATCTTCGGCACTTATTTTCGTCATTATATATCTAAGTTGTTATGGTATCACATTTCTAAGCATGTCACACATTTAAAATAGTTTATTGACATTAAAAGAGTATATGTGAAGAGACTTTTTTCAAGATGTTACAATGAAAAGAGTCACTTCACATGTAATTTTTAATATGTATAAGTTACATAAATTATTTTAAATATGAAACGATGACATTAATGTTGGAGACCTTTTATATTCATCCCCGTGCGATGCACACAGGTTTGGACTGCCTCAGGACCCATGCAATGCACACATGTTGGATGTAATTATTTTTTTTGTAATGTTCAGGACTAATTCTCGGTTCATGTTTGAAACTCTCATTTTTTGTGAAAGATGGACTTCATTGTTCAAATAAATTACATTATTAAAAGCGAACTATAAAACAAATTTCTTTTTTAAAACATAAAACCTTAAAGTCATTAGTATATTCAAGAGTATAAATTATAACTCGTATAATAAAAAATCAGATCCAATGACCCAAGTCCGAATCATAAACCCGCTCCATTCGTTAAGATGATAATGTGAGGATATTTTTATTATATACTATCATTTTCAATATGTAACATCGACATAATTTACACGGTCATATCAAATATCAAAGTCACGCAATATTCCAAGACGTTTAATTAAGAAAGTGGCATTAACACACCGCAAGACAAAAAAAAAACTACATTAAGAGCAAAAATATTAAAATGCACCCGTAGTAATAATTATTGACTAAAAATTGAATGCTCGTCACATTATTTTCAATAAACTTACTTGCTAACGAGTCAATAATCTTAGCCCGTTTATCGGTATTACATGAAGTAAAATATTGCGTGTTTAATTTTTAACGTACTATTAATATGAATGCTAAGTATTCTTTCCACCGGTGGCCGTGGCGTTGTTCTTGTTGTTGTTGTCTTTATCGTTGTTGTTCATTAGCCTTTTGCATGTTTTGTTCTTGATATAATTTTTGTGACTTCTCGATCTCTTTCTTTAATGCTTCTTGACGCGCTGCAAAAAACAAATAGATATAGTTGATCGTTAGTAACTTAAATACAGTTAATCAATATATTGCATTTTCGATCAAAGTGAAAATGTGCGTGCATGTTCCACTTAATTGATAAGACAACGATGTGTAGGATCTCTTAAACTATTAGAGAAGATGATGTTACTACCAAACCTCCTAAGCACCATGTTTATCTACATTGTTACACACACAAAACACACGTGAAATTTACATAAAACAATATAAATCAATATGCTAAATAAGTAAGACGATATGATGCTTACTTTACCACCATAATAAGTTGTAGCCCAATGTGCACGCGGTGTGGAGGAAGTTGTGGTTTGTTGTGTGTGATTTTTGACACATTATATAGTTGATAAAATATTTGTAACTCATGGACGGGAAGGTAAAAAGACTAACCACTAATTGGTGTGTTTAATTTATACATTCATGGCATTTTTGTTTGTATTCTTTGAGGTTTAGATAATATTAGGCACTAAATGTATAGGTCATATGTACTTACCACTTAAGCATGCAACCTAAACCAAGGTACTTACACATGAAGCCTCCCAATAGCAAAATCAATTCATGAAACATTTATTAACACCCCTTTGAATTTATAAGACTACTTAGTCTTTTATTATACAAGTCATTCAGACCCGTGCGATGCACACGGGCTCGATCTAAATGTTCATAGTGTATTGTTCTCAGACCCGTGTGATGCACTGAGATTGGATCAAAATGTTTCTTGCGTAATGTTCATCACTAATTTTCGTCATGTTTTAAACTCTCATTTTGGTGATGTTCGAATTTTGTTGGTCAATAAGTTCCTAAGTTGTGATGTTACCACAACTTTTGTTAGCATGTCATGAGAATTGTTGGTGCCTTTATTTCATCACTTTTAATTGAGGTCGAGTCAAAAACTCAAAATGATATTCAGACCCGTGCGATGCACACGGGCTGTATCTAAGTGTTCATGACCCGTGCGATGCACACAGGTTGTATCTAATTGTTCATTGCGTAATGTTTGTGAAATTGTTGAAGTGTAAGTAAGATCGTGCATCTAATTGAGACGTGTTGCATAATTTTTAGCTAAATAGTTATATAATAAGTTGAGTTAAATCAAGTTGTGCGATGCAAACGATTTGTATAAAATTGTTTCTTACGTAATGTTAAGCGTAAATCGTTGAAGTAAAAATAGAGAACTTTTATTATAAGAAGAATTCACATTTTTTGTCTCTACTGTTTTTTATTGGAACTAACTAATATTAATACATCGGGCTAAGTTATAACTATTTCTTATGATAGTCAACAATGGTCGTGCGATGCACATGGGCTGTATAGAAGTTTTCATAGCGTAATATTCGGCATTTATTTTCATCATTTTATATTTAAGTTGTCATGGTTTCACACATTTGCTAAGCTTTATACGTATTTAAAATACTTTATTGAGTTGCACATGGGCTGTATATAAGTTTTATATCATAATCTTTGGAACTTATTTTCGTCATTATATATCTAAGTTGTGATGGTATCACATTTCTAAGCATGACACATATTTAAAATAGTTTATTGACATTAAAAGAGTATATGTGAAGAGATTTTTTTCAAGATGTTACATTGAAAAGAGTCTCTTCACATGTAATTTTTTAATATGTATAAGTTACATAAATTATTTTAAATATGAAGTGATGACATTAATGTTGGAGACCTTTTATATTCATCCCCGTGCGATGCACACAGGTTTGGACTGCCTCAGGACCCATGCGATGCACACAGGTTGGATCTAATTGTTTTTTTCGTAATGTTCGGGACTAATTTTCAGTTCATTTTTGAAACTCTCATTTTTTTGTGAAAGACGGACTTCGTTGTTCAAATAAATTACATTATTAAAAGCGAACTATAAAACAAATTTCCTTTTTAACAAAACTATAAAAACATAAAACATTAAAGTAATTAGTATATTCAAGAGTATAAATTATAATTCGTATAATAAATTATAATTCGTATAGTAAAATATTGCACGTTTAATTTGTAACGTACTATTAATATAAATGCTAAGTATTCATCTATATCGACACCGGTGGCCGTGGCGTTGTTCTTGTTGTTGTTCTTCTTGTTGTTGTCTTTTTCGTTATTGTTCATTGGCATTTTGCATGTTTTGTTCTTGATACAATTTTCATGACTTCTCGATCTCTTTCTTTAATGTGAAGAGGTTTTTTTGCAAAATGTTATATTTAAATGAGGCTTTTCATATGTAATCTTTTAATATGAGTAAGTTACATAAATTATTTTTTAATTAATGCATTATTACAACATTTTTTCATAAACTATAATATCAAATTTGGAGCATTCATTAGTAACTCATTCTAAGTATTTACAATATGACGACATGAATCACATGATCTCAAACTCAAATGAATAATGCTTACCTCGTGATAGGTGTAGGATAACATTTGAAATACAATTTTCTTCTCCTTTATATACTTCTTCGATTTAGAAGATTCTCATTGTTATGATGATAGTGTGAAGATATTTTTATTATATTTTTATTTACACAGTAGTCATATCAAATATCAAAGTCACGCAATATTCCAAGACGTTTAATTAAGAAAGCAGTGTTGCAAAAATCGGCCGAATCGGCCGATTAATCAGCGATTAATCGGTAATCGGCCCAGGACCTTGGAGAGAATTCCACGAAAATCAGCCGATTAATCGGCCGAGTCAAGAAAATCGGCCGATTAATCGGTAAAAAATCGCTAATCGGCCCCGGACCGCCTCAGTACCGATTCACGATTTTTGCAACATTGTAAGAAAGTGACATTAACACAACGCAAGACAAAAAACTACATTAAGAGCAAAAATATTAAAATGCACCAACAAAGTGTAGTAATAATTATTGACTAAAAATTGAATGTTCGTCACATTATTTTCAATAAACTTACTTGCTAACGAATCAATAGTATTAGCCCGTTTATCGGTATTACATGAAGTAAAATATTGCATGTTTAATTTGTAACGTACTATTAATATGAATGCTAAGTATACATCCCACCGGTGGCCGTGGCGTTGTTCTTGTTGTTGTTCTTGTTGTTGTTGT
>LBNU01012183.1:41731-55266 GCA_014162995.1 Artemisia annua
ATTATTTTCAATAAACTTACTTGCTAACGAATCAATAGTATTAGCCCGTTTATCGGTATTACATGAAGTAAAATATTGCATGTTTAATTTGTAACGTACTATTAATATGAATGCTAAGTATACATCCCACCGGTGGCCGTGGCGTTGTTCTTGTTGTTGTTCTTGTTGTTGTTGTTGTTGTTGTTGTTGTTGTTGTTGTTGTTGTTGTTCTCTTTGTCGTTGTTGTTCATTGGCCTTTTGCATGTTTTGTTCTTGATACAATTTTTGTGACTTCTCGATCTCTTTCTTTAATGCTTCTTGACGCGCTACAAAAAACAATTAGATATAGTTGATCGTTAGTAACTTAATTACAATTAATCAATATATTGCATTTTCGATCAAAGTAAAAATGTTCGTGCATGTTCCACTTAATTGATAAGACAACGATGTGTAGGATCTCTTAAACCATTAGAGAAGATGATGTTACTACCAAACCTCCTAAGCACCATCTTTATGTCCTACATTGTTACACACACAAAACACACGTGAAATTTACATAAAATAATATAAATCAATATGCACAGAGGTGGCAAAACGGGCGGGCCGGGCGGGTTCGGGCAACGGGCCAAAAGGGCACGGGCCAAACGGGCAAGTTCTAAAATTAGGGTCAAACGGGCGCGGACCAAACGGGCACGGGCCAAACGGGCGCGGACCAAACGGGCAAAAAAAGGCATCAAAAGACTAAAATTTTCTACAAACAAAAAATTTTCATCGACAACAACTGCACTTTCAAAATCGTAAGAAGTATACCTGCAACTTTACCAAATTATGACACTTTTTGCAATTTACTCTCTTGAGAACTAAAGTACTACTCTAAAAGATATAATGTCAATTGCAATTTTCACCAACTTATACATCTTTGGCCACATGACACCTTGTGTTATGCAATGAAACCAAACAGCATGAAGTGAACAAGCAAGACAATAACTTTTTAACATATACGATTAATTTCAACAAACATTTAAGATTATTTCTACATCAGCAAAGACAATAAGCAAGACAATAACTTTTTAACATCTGAAAACACGATATCCAGATTACACTTTTAATATTCTGAAACAAGATTCATAGAAGAAAATGAGATACGGGTTCATAGCATAGGACTAAAGGGGTCATTTGGCAAGCAGACTTCGGTGAGCTTGAGCCTGATTCTCTTGGTTCTGCTGATAGTTGAGTGGCCTCCTGAATAGCATGATGTGTGCCTGCAATTCATTAAAGGAATTATGTTAATGTTTACACAACGCAACAAACATACTATGAAAACTACAACTTAATTCCAAACGACCAAATTCAAACTCTATTTAATAACATCTCTTTTACCAAACAGAATTTCAAATTGATTCAATCTTCATGCCTATGCTAATGGATCGTCGCACACCAGACAACATGAGCTCGTGAATTTAGTTAACATGCCTATGCTAATGGATCGTCCCACATTGCAACTGCAAATGTTGAATGCATTCTGAAAAACACTTCTTTCTTGCACTACTTCCCCGAACATACTTCACTGAATCTCGAACTTTCTCAATTGATCCTTCAATCACCTTTAACCCGGCTTGTACAATAAGATTTAGTACATGTGCTCCACAACGCACATGTAAAAACTTACCATCACAAACTAACACATTATTCAAACGTAGATGACTTTTTACCGTTTCTACTAAACCATCATTATATTTTGCGTTATCTAGTGTGACAGTGAAGACCTTCTTATCAATTCCCCAATCTGCCAAAAATCTTATCAAAACCGATGCTAAAATTTTACCTGTATGAGGAGGCGGAACAAATCTAAAGTTTAAGACATTCTTTCTTAAAACCCAATCTTCATCAACATAATGCGCCGTCAATGCCNTGTTAATCTAGACTGTGTTCTTGTTACCACTTGCAGGTCAATGACATTGGACAGACTAACGAGTTCTAAAACGCAACTAAAAATTCATTTTTCTACTTAAGCTTTGAGCCTTTGAGCATCAATGCATCATACTTTGTCAAACTAACGAGTTCAGCCATAAATCGCCCTCAACAAAACATTATTATCAAACAAAAACATAGCCAAACATGCCCTATTTACTGAGATTTGAGAATAAAAAAAATGCATATTTGATATAATTATGAATTAACATATAAAAGCATATTGACACCCCTAATAAATCAACAGTGAAAATAAATTAACACATAATTATGAAAACATATAATAAATCTTACACTAAACATATAATAAAAACACCCATAATAAATCTTACTCTAATTAATATATAAAAGCATAAAAATAAATTAATAAATTGAGATTTGAGAATAAAAAAGTGCATATTTGATATAATTATGAATTACCTGAAGTGAAGAATTGAAAGTTGTTTGAGGAAATCTACATATGAATAACATCAATGACTAACATTTCCTTTAATCTAAAAATAAGAAAACACAATGCAAAGTGATAAGTATATTTACTCGAACATGAAATATACATATGAATAACATCAATGATTAACATTTCTAGTATGCATTTACTTACACTTGTTCAAAACTGATTTTATACAGCAACTTCATTTTGCATCAGTTTGCTATTTTCATGTAGGTCCAATCGAATATTTACAACTTTATAAAATGTTGTAATCATATAGCAAGTCCCAAGTTCAAAAGATCATATGCAGACAACGATAATAGGCATTAAAAAGGCATACACATAAAACTTTATAAAATGTTGTAATCATATAGCAACTTTATAAAATGTTGTAATCATATAGCAAGTCCTATCTTTCACCTTGGTATTTCTTAACGTTTTTACAAAACTGTATTCATATGTAGTGCTCGAGTGACTAGTATTTATAGGAGATTAAAAAGGTGTATAATTTTGATTTACAAAAGTGAGTCAGACAGGTTCTGGACAAGCCTGTTAATCTAGACTGTGTTCTTGTTACCACTTGCAGGTCAATGACATTGGACAGACTAACGAGTTCTAAAACGCAACTAAAAATTCATTTTTCTACTTAAGCTTTGAGCCTTTGAGCATCAATGCATCATACTTTGTCAAACTAACGAGTTCAGCCATAAATCGCCCTCAACAAAACATTATTATCAAACAAAAACATAGCCAAACATGCCCTATTTACTGAGATTTGAGAATAAAAAAAATGCATATTTGATATAATTATGAATTAACATATAAAAGCATATTGACACCCCTAATAAATCAACAGTGAAAATAAATTAACACATAATTATGAAAACATATAATAAATCTTACACTAAACATATAATAAAAACACCCATAATAAATCTTACTCTAATTAATATATAAAAGCATAAAAATAAATTAATAAATTGAGATTTGAGAATAAAAAAGTGCATATTTGATATAATTATGAATTACCTGAAGTGAAGAATTGAAAGTTGTTTGAGGAAATCTCCAAGTTTCGTCCATTTGATTTATGAATTACCAGATGCTTAGAAAGTTAGGGCAAGAAGAGTAGAAGACCATTCCGTCCATTTGATTTTACCACCGACCATTCAGTCCTTTTTTTTTGTTATATCACGCTTAGACCGACCATATAGCCCAAAAGAAATAAACAGGCCAGCCCATTCCGTCCTTTTCTTTTAAAAAACAGGCCCATATAGCCCGAATTTTGACTTTTGGACTTTATTTGCCACCTCTAAATATGCTAAATAAGTAAGACGATATGATGCTTACTTTACCACCATAATAAGTTGTAGCCCAATGTGCACGCGGTGTGGAGGAAGTTGTGGTTTGTTGTGTGTGATTTTTGACACATTATATAGTTGATAAAATATTTGTAACTCATGGACGGGAAGGTAAAAAGACTAACCACATGTATTTAATTTATGCATTCATGGCATTTTTGGTTTGTATTCTTTGAGGTTTAGAGATGGCTTGAAACATGTTGTACCGTACAAACTTTTGTGCACGATTCCTCATGCAAAACATATTGTACCGTACAAACTTTTGTGCACAATGCCTCTTGCGCATTAAATTAAGCACTCCAATCTTTAGATAGTATAGAAGATATACTTTTCATGTTGCTTAAACTACCTTGTACCGTACTACAATTTGTGCACAAATCCTCTTGCACATTAAATTAAGCCACCCAATATTGTGTAATTGATATATACTTTTGATGTTGCTTAAATTACCTTGTACCGTACAAATTTTTTCAATTACTCAAATCACTAATCTTATGTACTTACCCTTATGCATGACTATTAAATCAATGTACTAACACATGAAGCCTCCACATTTCACTTTCAATTCATGAAACATTTATTGTGAGCACTTTGCATTTATAAGACAACTTAAGTTTTTAGTATATAAGATAAGATATGATATGATATGATAAGATATGCCAAGTATTTATATTTAGTATTCATGTCTGATTTGATTTTTTAAGTGGTACAGACAAAAGTAAAATGTGTTAAAAACAAATTTTTGGAGAAGATTAGACATTATTGGGTCAAACTTAAGTAGTTAATGTAACAAAAAATGTTTAAGCCCAACCTACCTTTATATATCTAGACAAGTACATGTGCGTAGCAATGGAATTTTCTAACGGCAAACAATTATAGTTATGATATTGTGGTAAGTGACGATGCACACTATAATGATTTTTTATGAAAGTTGGTTGGGTTAACCATAACGTGCGTGCTCTTTTTGTATGAAATCTGGATGGGTCAAAAAAATCAAAAGATTAACTTCCATGAGGTTCCCAGCAATACCAAAAGATAAAAAGTCAGTTCCTAACAAAACCCAAAAAAAAAAAAAAAAAAAAAAAAAAAAAAAAAACTAATTTTCTGATCCTTGTATTCTCGTTTATTGTTGTTTGGTAGCTTTGACCTTGTTTTTATAATATATGGCTTGTAAAAGAAATGAGAAACACCCATTACGCTTTTATGAAAAATAAGTTTTCCACAACCCAAAAAAGGCATTTGACTATTTTCTATTGATTTTATTTTCCTCGAGGCTTGTCATGTATACACTCTATTCGGCTAACTTGGAATATTAATTCAAACATGTATGCTCACATGATGCCTACTTTTTCTTAAAGTTGTGGAGGTGATATGCATACCACCAAAAGTGATGTGCACATTGCGTATGTGGTGTTGTACTATATGCATCACTAATTTGATTTTTTTGTGTGCACATTATTTTTAATTGTGTGCATATCAACTCTCTTAAAGTTGTAGCTATCAATATTAGCTTCCCACCTATCCTTGAGTGATCAATTCAATCTATACTACATTATAAAGCATTTTGAACTTCCTATAAAAGGAAGTCTTAAAATTTTAAGATGAAAACATTAATATAAAAGGAAAATGGGAAAACTAATGTACAATTTAAAAATTTAAGTGTCATTTAAACTAACCCCTCCAACATTTTAACATAATTGTTTATATGAAAAGCTTATTAAACTTATAACCACCAATTTAATGCTAAAATTTGAAAAATAAAAGTGCTAAATATTTACACTAATAATAATTTAGACAATCTACTTTTGAAAAACATATATTTACTACATTATAAGGTATTTGGGACATGAAAAATAAGGAATATTTAAAATGAAAAATATTTGCTCGCCACAAAAATAGTTACCGGCTACCCGCCGCTGCATTGCGCGGGTTAGCAGGTACCCTTCTAGTAGTACCTCAAAAACTGCATAGACATTTCAATTCATATTTATAATTGTGACTTTTCAGTCTTGTTCACGGTTTACTAAGAGCACTATTAATCAAACATGTTACAATTGAAGTTCACCGAAAAAACTATTGACCAAAACCACTAACTGAAATTTGGTTGGGTCAACCATAACATGATATATTATAACATAATCTACACAAAAAATACATACCATCAATTTTAGACAACAAAATTCACGAAATATATACCAACATAATTTTAACATAACTTACCAAAAAAAATTACCTAATTTAAATTTACGACAAATTTATTAACAAAACTCAAAAGTAGTCTTCTTATATAAATTTACACAATTTGTACAAAAAGTTTAGAGTAAAGTCCAAAATACATCCATGTGGTTTGTCCACTGCTTTACATCCTTGTGATATCTTTTGGCACATTCTCATCCCTCCGTTAGTAAAGTTAGCCACCGTACATTACTCTCTTAGTAAAATCAGTCAATGAGCACTAACGGGGCAAATTATTTATCCGTTATCTCCTAACGCAAGAGAAAATATTTTCATCGTTAGTCCTTAGGACTAATGGTGCAATTTTTTTTCAAAATAAATTAAAAGGGGGCACAATAGGCTCGAACTCGGGTCTGGTCGCCCAAAAGTCAACGCCCCAACCACTGGACTAAGCGCCCATTGGTGTAATTACACAGAAATGATTTTTATATACTCTTTTTATACATTTTCGTCCGTTTTTATATGTTTTCATCCGTTTTTTTNTTTTCATCGTTAGTCCTTAGGACTAATGGTGCAATTTTTTTTCAAAATAAATTAAAAGGGGGCACAATAGGCTCGAACTCGGGTCTGGTCGCCCAAAAGTCAACGCCCCAACCACTGGACTAAGCGCCCATTGGTGTAATTACACAGAAATGATTTTTATATACTCTTTTTATACATTTTCGTCCGTTTTTATATGTTTTCATCCGTTTTTTTACGTTTTCGTCCATTTTCATATGTTTTCGTACGTTGATGCAGGTTTTACTGACCAAGTCTTAAATTTATTATGTCTCGATTACCTAAGTTCTACCCTAATGCACTAACGGACAGTGAATCCGATCGTGTGTAGACTAGTAATTGGTAAAACCGAGGTCGTCCTAAGAGCTATGTGGTGTGGATCCTATTTAAGTCTAATGTCACTTTTTAAAGCTGGTTTTAAGTTGATTGATTAATTAAACTAAGAAAACAGAAATGAAATAAAATAGTAAATAAATTGAAGTTGTGAACAATGGGAGAGAAGTGTACTAGCCTAGCTAATCATCCTAAACTGTTTATGATTATGTTCTCTATTAAACTATTCTAACGCTTCAAGTGGGGAGGACATGTATCACTAGGTTCATATGGTCAAGTTCTCTAGCCTATCTCCCTAGAATCCTGCCGGGAACCAAAGACACTACCCNATGAAATAAAATAGTAAATAAATTGAAGTTGTGAACAATGGGAGAGAAGTGTACTAGCCTAGCTAATCATCCTAAACTGTTTATGATTATGTTCTCTATTAAACTATTCTAACGCTTCAAGTGGGGAGGACATGTATCACTAGGTTCATATGGTCAAGTTCTCTAGCCTATCTCCCTAGAATCCTGCCGGGAACCAAAGACACTACCCTCTGTCATAAGCTGACGTACGGTAGACTTGTTTGAGTCACTAAGTACCACTACATGCTAGATTTATCCTCGTATGGCCCGACCTCACGGATCTTAGGCCATACTTTAATTACTTAAGTTTATCAAACCCGGAAAGTGGTTCTATGGTCAATTTGCACACAAGGCAAATGGCTAGTTGTCATCCCAACCATTTCCTTTGCAACCCAACTACGCTAGGGTCTTTTGGTCAATTCGTCTAGCATACCAGGTATAACCGGTTCATCAAAACTACCGCAACTAAAGGATCTATGGTAAAGTAAGCATGCACACACTAGAAGCATTATGAAAAGTATGAAAACATAATCAAAACAATAAAGGAATCATAACTAGGCTAGCACCAGAGGTGCTTAGCCAATCATATTAATAACAAAACTCAAATCAATGTTTAAACAAGACATGAATTCGAAATGTGAATTACATTATGAAAAGCTAAAATTTATGGTGTTATAAGCGTGATCTCTCCCTTGGAATAGCTCTGTATGCTGCTGTAGAATGCCTCTCTAAATGCCCCATTCGTTCTCTGACTTGTGTGGTGAGAAAAGATGTGTCAAATGCAGAGTTTAGGGCTGGTATTTATAGGCCCGACATGGCTACGGCGTAACCCTAAGAGTTGGTTACGTCGTAGCTAGTGTAATCCTGAAACGATCTTATCCATTAGAATTGGCTCCGGCGAAGTTGTGATTCTGGTTACACCGTAGCTCCTTAGGGTTTCCATTTACGCCATAATCTTGAAGTCTAGTTACGCCGTAATCTCGATAAAATCTTGGATCACTTACTGTTCCTTAACTATGTCGTAACTCCATGAGTGGTTACGGCGTAGCCTTCGTAGTTCACGAATTCTTCAAGTCTTCGAATGATTACAGCGTAACCTTATGAGTTGGTTACGCCGTAACTCTTGATAAGCGTTGACTAGTCAATAATATTTGAATTCTTGGCTACGGCGTAGTTGAGAGTGTGAGTTACGCCATAGCTAGCTTCAGCAAACTAAGATTAGTACTCTTTGCAAGTACTTTCCAATTTCCGCGTCTCTTTAGCTCCTATGCTCGTTTGTAACCTGGAAACGAAATATAGAGATATCAAAGTATATATCCTTATAATAAACACAAATAACGAGCATATTAGGTGGAAATTGACACTTAAATATCAGGATTATTTGATGTCATCATACGTTTTCATCCATTTTTATACGTTTTTATCCGTTTTTATATGTTTTTGTACTTTTTTATACGTTTTCATCCGTTTTATACGTTTTCATCCGTTTTTATAGGTTTTCGTCCGTTTTTATACGTTTTCGTCCCTATTTTTACCTTTTTTTCCATTTTTGTCCATTCTTTTACGTTTTTGCCCCTTTTTTACGTTTTTGTCCATTTTTATACGTTTTCGTCCGTTTTTATACGTTTTCATCAGTTTTTATACGTTTTTGTCCATATTTATGCGTTTTTATCCATTTTCGTCCATTTTCATCCGTTTTCGTCTGCTTTCTTATGTTTTCGTCCGTTTTATATGTTTTCTTTGCTTTTATACGTTTTCATATGTTTTTATCCGTTTTCTTCCATTTTTATCCGTTTTTGTTTGTTTTTTACGTTTTCGCTGTTTTTATAAGTCCCCGTTCGTTTTTATATGTTCTCGTACATTCTCATATGTTTTTATCCGTTTTCGTACATTTTTATACGTTTTCATCTGTTTTTATATGTTCTCGTCTAATTTCATACGCTTTTAAACATATAAAAATGGATGAAAACGTTTAAAAATGAACGAAAACTTATAAAAATGGACGAAAACGTAAAAAAATAGATGAAAACGGATAAAAATTGATGAAAATGCAGAAAAGTGTATAAAACGGACAAAAACGTAAAACGGGAGAAAACATAACAAAGAGCGAAAACGGATAAAAACATATGAAAACGTATAAAAATAGACGAAAACGTAAAAAAACGTACGAAAAAGTAAAAAACAGACGCAAACGGATAAAAACTTATGAAAAAGTAAAGGGATAATTCCAAAAATGACCAAGTTGCCCAATCGATGGGGATTTTTGACCTTAGATTTGAAAATTCTTATTTTGACCAGTTGCCCCAGTTGCTCAAAACGTGTCGCCCCCCATGGGACGCCAAGTGTCCCAAGTTGCCCAAAATTTGGCGGCGTTGCCCAAAAAATCGCCACTTGGCGTCCCCCCGTTAAGTGTTGCGTTGGGCAACTGGTCAAAATAAGAATTTTCAAATCCAAGGTCAAAAATCCCCATCGATTGAGCAACTTGGTCATTTTTAGAATTATCCCAAAAGTAAAAAAGTGGACGAAAACGTACAAAACGGAAGAAAACGTACGAAAACATATAAAAACTGACGAAAACGTATAAAAATGGTCGAAAACATAAATAATCGGAAGAAAACGTAAAAAAAAGGTTTGAAAATGAATAAAAAAACGTAAAAGAAGACGAAAACATATAAAAACGGACGAAAACATTTGAAAACGGACGAAAATGCATAAAAACGGATGAAAACGGACGAAAACGTAAAAAACATGCGAAAATATAAAAATGTACGAAAACGTATAAAAACAGACGAAAATATATAAAAACAGACGAAAACATATAAAAAGGTTAAATAAATTAATTTCAGTATAATTACACCATTTGACGCTTAGTCCAGTGGTTAGGGCATTGATTTTTGGGCACTTGAGTTCGAGCCTATTGTGCCCCCTTTTAATTTATTTCGAGAAAAAAATTGCACCTTACTCATGAGGACCAATGATGCAAATATTTTCTCATTTTTAGCCCCCTTTTAATTTATTTCGGAAAAAAAAAAATTTGCACCCTTACTCATGAGAACTAACAATGCAAATATTTTCTCATTTTCTCATTTTCTTCGTGCAATTGCGCTAGTGGATTTTAGTCCATGTCTTTGTTTTGTTCGGCCACAAACAAAGGGCAAAGGAACTTTTTTTTTTTATTTATTTATTTATTATCATTTTTATATGTTTTCGTCTGNAGTCTTTTAAGTGCAGCAAAACAAGACAAAGATTGGTTGGTTTCAATAAGAAGGATAATACATGAGTACCCTGAACTTGGTTTTAAAGAATATAAAACAAGTGATCTTATTAGAAAAGAGTTGGATAAACTTAATGTTTCTTATATATATCCAGTTAGTCATACTGGTTTTGTTGCTCAAATTGGTACTGGTTTGCCTCCTGTGGTTGCTTTAAGAGCTGATATGGATGCACTCCCTTTGCAGGTATTGGTTGCGCGTTTTTCGGGCTTTTTTTATGGGTTTGAATTTTGAGTAATGTATATGATTTTGCGAAAAAAGGTAATGTTGATAATGGTAAGAGTAGTGTTGAAGTGTGTTTGACTTCGCGGTTTGAAAGTGCTTATGTGATGGAATAGTAGGAATTATAGGATTTGCGTTGGTTAGTGTATTAGCTATGCAAGTGTTTGAAAATTTTGATTATAGAAAATTGAATGTAGGGGGTGTTTGTTTACGCATATATTTGGGCTTATTCGGCTTTTTTTACATAAGCCTTTGTCCGGCTATTTTTTGGATTATGAACATATAATGACTTAACGATGGAGAATAAACTCATTGGCTGGAAAATAAGCTAGAAAAAATGGGCTTCTGAAATATATGCAGAGTCAAATAAGCTCATAAGCCCAAAAATAAGCTTAAACAACACCCCCTTAAAATGGTTATTTATAATCAGATAGTCATAATCTGATTACCCAAACACAAAGCGATCATCTGCTACTTGTAAATCAACCCTGTTCCACTTACCCAAACACAAAGTGATCATCTGCTCTTGTAAATCAAACCGGTTCCACTTACCCAAACACAAAGTGATTATCTGCTACTTTAAATAAAATCATTCAATAAGCACTATCTAATGCCAAACACTACTAACAAATTCATAGAAGTTTTAAAGCTGAAAACTTCAAAGTTTTGACTTTCATATTTAAACGGTTTCTATGTTATTTAGGAATGACTAATGCCAGCCATATATATATATGTATGATGAAATAATGTAGGAGCTGGTTGAATGGGAGCATAAGAGTAAAAATGATGGTGTAATGCATGGATGTGGGCATGATGCTCACACGACCATGCTTCTTGGTGCTGCTAAGTTACTTAATCAGAGAAAGGACGATCTCAAGGTATGTGTTTATGTAATAACTATATGTGCTTAAAGTAAAAATAAAAGATCTTTACTTGATGGTTACTGAACCAATTTTACATAATGTCTGTAACACGTGGCACTAACAAAAGGAACATGGCACTAGCTTATTTTTACATACATTCCATTGTTAGTTTCTGTTTGCTTAACATATAATGATTTAGGATCTTTCTCCCCTTTCCTATCCGTCCATCAGTTAGGCTGTGGAAGATCCGATCTTTTTACTAATGAATGGGTTGATTTCTGTTTTATAGAATCTATAATCAGGTTAAATATTATTCATGCAATATAGGGAAAATGATAAGGGTCAAATGGGCGAACAGGTAAACAAGTCGAATGCATACGAGATACGACCTCCTGAATGTTTTATCTAAAAAATGAAAAGTGTTTCTGTCAATGCCACTCAGCCTGCATAAACATACCAGTTATAGTATATTATACTCCTTCAGGCTTCAGCAAGTTACAAACCACTGAAGTTTTTGATTAATTTGTTGTTTAGGGAACCGTTCGACTGATTTTCCAACCAGCTGAGGAGGGAGGTGCTGGTGCATCATACATGGTAAAGGAAGGTGCTCTTGGTGATGCCGAAGCTATTTTTGGAATGCATGTTGATTTTACAATTCCCACAGGAACAATAGGCACACTTCCAGGACCTATGTTAGCTGCCGTATGCTTCTTTGTAGCCAGAATAGAAGGTAAAGGTGGTCATGCTGCTGAACCCCAGAATAGTGTGGACCCTGTACTTGCTGCATCATCAACAGTTTTGGCTTTGCAACAACTCATCTCTAGAGAACTAGATCCTCTTCAGAGTCAAGTATGTCTTGCTAGGCTTTCTTATTTTTATAACAAAATAACGTTCACTCTTTGTACACTTAAAGTTGATGTTGGTGATCATACAGATCAAAATCTTGTTGTCGACACGCATGAATTGATATTGATCACCACTCACTAAGTTATATAGTAAATATTATATACTAAAACATGCTTAAAAACAGGCATTAATAATCATAATAATGATTTGCATCTAACTGTTCCATAAAAAGTAATATGGAGCAACTAAGAGACGTCATCATTACCATCATAAGGCTCAGGTTGATGTCTCTTCGTTTCAAGAATTCTGCAAATGTTGCTCGTTGCTTGGATCACTGGCAGATACCAAAGTACATTCTTCCCTATGGCTTGTAGTTTTGTTCGTTTAGTATTTGAGTGTCTTGGTCGGTTAGGGCTATTTGGGATGTGCTTGCATGGGAATGCATGTATGAGAAGTTCTTTGTTATTATTTTATGAGGATGGTATAACGTAATTGGTGTAAAGGTTTGGCATGTCAAACCTGTAGTTGATGCTAGTACGCTTGTTTAGAGCGTTTAGGTTAATATGGTACCTCAACCATATTCCTTTGTACTTAACGTTATTTTTTGGTGTTAATATATTTACCAGGGTAACACCCTTTACCCAAAAAAAAGTAATATAATTAAATTGAAACAGTGGTGATCTACAAGTATTATGATTCTGAAATCAACCATATGTAATATGTATCTTATTTTTTTATCAAGAGTCGAGTGTAAAGATAATGACACTTATAAGTTAGGGCTACTTGCATGAATGGATAAAATTTTTTGGTTAAGTTTCTATATTATGTAATTCACTTATGTTAGGCATGGAAAAACCATCTTTAAAACTTTTTTAATGAAAGTAATAACTAATAAGATAACTGGTTCAGGCGCTTGTGCAATGTCAGAATAAAAGATCAACACGGTCAAAAGTGACCACTTACCTGTTAAGGGACACATTCCCTCAAATAAAAAGAAAGTTAGTTACCTTAGATCAAGCTCTTTGAAACTACAATAGTTATTTCTGGCCTAAATGTGTTGGTTGCCTAAAATAGAAATCGGACCAAAGTTTATTACCAGTACCTTTTTTAGCCGTATAAACTTCGATGAACTTTGTTGGTCATGATTTTGAATGTGCTTAGTGTTGTATGTATGGACAGGG
>LBNU01012184.1:0-15589 GCA_014162995.1 Artemisia annua
GTTTAAATAGAAATGCAAAGTCTAGTTATATAAGACTTAAAAACTAAAGTGATGTTTTATTACAAACTAAAGTTTGTACTTTGTCATTAACAAAACTTAGCAAAGATCGTTAAAATATAAATAACGTTTTTAGGCGATATTTGTATTAACAGGAGATCTTAGCGGCCCTTGAAGGCTTGAATCTTGGGTAGTTGGGAGAGGACATGATGGAGTGAATGATGATTTATGATGATGAATGGTATTTATAGTGTGATGATTATGTATTTATGGAAGTATAATATGTGTTGTATTTGATGGACAAAATGTTTTTGTGAATTCAGAGAAATGAGGAATCAAAATAGGGTGAAATAGGCTAAAAAGTAGAAAGCAAACAGCAACCCTCGACCTACAGATGGCCGACCCCCTTAATTGGTGGCCGGTCCCCTTAATTTTAAGGGGGCCGCCCCTTTGATTTAGGGGGCCGCCCTGGTCTGAGGACCCAGGTTGCCAGAAACGGGTTTTTGGTAAAGTTTTTCCAGAAAGATGTTTGTTTTGGGGTTTGGTTTTGGGCAAGACCAACTCTTTAGGCAAATAGGCAAGCATTTTTATAGTGGAATTTACATGAAAAGTATACATGCAAGCAAATAAACATATAATCATAATTAAGCATGCATATTAAGCTAATAAATAATTAAGCAATTAATATCACCTAAAGCAACTAACTTAAGTAAAGGCACCTATTAGTGGCAAACTAGTGATGGAACAAATGTGACAATGAAATTCTTGATTATGTTCTAGTGTGTGCCTGTATGAAACAAATGTGGAGTAAGGATTGCTTCGACTTCTATGAAAAACAAATTATCCTATGAAACAATCTTTAGTCTCCTTGAATTAACTTTGCTCACTTCTAAGTGTCATATATAAGTATATATTGAATTATATACATATAGATAACAAGAGTGAGACTATTATGCATGATTTGAGAAAAACGTTTTTATCATTATTCAACAATGAGTTTTCCTAATCGTGGGAATGATTTTGAAATGAATTGAGGTTTTTCTTGAAAGTATAATTATGCAAACAAAATATCTCAATTCCTGATTTTGTGCAAAATAGAATCCTAGACTCAGATTTGAGAAGAAAGAAGAAAACAAAGAAAATTTTTATCATCAGATGGCCGGCCCCCTTAAAGTGAGGCCGGTCCCCTTAATTTGAAGGGGGCCGCCCTTATAACTGTAGGATACACATAATTATAACATGTATGGTACTTGTGATTATAGTTCGAATTAAAGAAGATGAGAAGATGGAATAAGAATTCTAGAGAGAGAAAGTGAGAGAGAGTTGAGAACCTAGAGAGAGAAAGAAAAGATGAAATATTAGATTAATGAAAGGTCCAACCCTCTCCCTTGGGTGGGAGAGAGTATTTATACATACTAGTTGGTGCCTCATGAAACAGGCTGTAGAGTGAGCACAGTGGGTGAAGACCCGACTCACTCCACGAATACTATTTACATACTAATATACTATTAATCTACTAACTAATACGATAAATACTACGAGCTACTTAATGCTAATCTATACTCGGGGTGACCGAGTCTTGAATGTGAATAAACGTATTCCTAACAATCTCCCCCTAAGGGAGGTCACCCCGGATATTAAGACTTGAATTCTAGCATTCCGATCTTTGAAGATGTCTTTGTAGCTCGTAGTCTCTGATTCTTCATTGTCGCAAGCTTTGTGCATTCAGCAGTAGATTTGAGATGACTTTTTCAAGCGTTGGATGACCGTTGACATGACTCCGTGTTTATCATCCAAAAGAGTAGCTTCAAGTCATCTTTGTGTGGTAACGTCTCCATGTGATGTCGATATCTTAGCATTGGCATGCTCACACCTTTTCAGAAACATGATCTTCAGCATCAGAGTTTTGGAAGTGTTGTTGAGGCCCATCAATTGATCATGATTTCATAAGTTGTGATGTTGAGGTGTGAGCATGAGGTGATGGATCAGCATCTTTTCAGCAATCAGCAACATTCGCCAAGAATACCTGCATAAGACAGTTAACTATAATATGTCCGGCACTTACAGGTTCGGACTTAGAGATTGTTAACAGCATAGTGTGAAAACTTTCTCTAAACCTTACCAAGGCTGTTCCTAAATCGGATACCCTCGAAAGGGCTTACAAGACCTACCGAAGTAGATCAACGATTAGGTGAGTCGCTGGAAATCACTCCATGACTGTAGACCATTTTGAAACCGCCACGATCACTAAGCGTAACCCACAAGGGATTACTGAAGTGACCTGCTTCAGGGCTGTTTGATGTTAACCCTGACAGGAATTTCCACTCAATCACCGGAGATTACATACGTATATTCCCTCATAAGTGTTCTTGGCAGATTGCTAAGATCTGCATAGGACTCAAAAAGTTACCACTAGTGTCCTTAATGTTGACCAACCAGGGTAGAAGTAGCACGTGTTCCTATGAGATCTTTTGATGCATCTCGTGGCTCTAGACTCGATAAGTGCATTATTTGGTCGTCGGAGACTGGAGCGGTGTCTCCTGTTTCAATATCAACATAGCTCGTAATGAGCGGTCGATAGATTATGCAGGGTTCCCCGTGAGAATGAAACAAGCTCTTTTGAGAGAACTTGAGTGGTTAGAAGGTTTAGTGCCGTGCGTCACTAGGTCCATGACGTCTTGTCTTCAATACTGATGTTACCTTAGTAACAATTAGTAGCATATGAATTGAACCCGGTTTCTGTCCTAAGGTTGAATAATGGGAGGGCTATTCCGTTTCACCCTTTCTCATTTCATTTCTTTTTAATTCTTCAACCCCTTCTTTCTCCTTTCTCATTTATCTCCTTTTTTCATAATCATACATTCATACCTAAGGACTTTCTAATACTATCTATTCGGTATTGTCCTTGGGTAGATCCCTCCGGTTCTGGCGGATCATAGGACGGTTTTCCTAACCTTAGCCACCTTATAACTTCATGACTATCCTATGTTGCCATCGACCAAATCATTGAAAACTCTCTCAAAGTGTGCATGATTAAGAAACACATTTTTGCTAACACTTTGAGAGTTTTATGATTTTGAAATGCTCCCCCTTAACATGTGCTCATAGGTTTTTGATAGAAATTTGCACATGTCGGGGTGAGTTGCACTTTTTGAATTGATCTACTCTTAATAGACATATACCCTAGGGACACGTTAACGCTGCTTAGTTAAAGGGATCCATTATCAGCTTTTAGGTGATAACTAGCCCTAATAACTAACTTGAAGTTGTTAACATTCCTTAAAAAGGAAGTTAGACCCGTCAAAGTACATATCTAAAAAGAGTTTCTCGAAACGGTACATTCTACTTGGATAAATCCTTTCGAATAATTCTAAAAAGAGTTTCTCGAAACTTCAATGATATTGAAGTTGCATACATGAATAATGATCCGTTATCTGGTATCTTTTTCCCAAAACCAGACTCTGAAGAATCCCCTTCTTCACGGATTGTTGTTCTTTCCAATGTGCACTTTGTAAATCAACCACAAGCATAAAGGAAAATGACCGCTAAGAATTTGGACATGTAATGTCAAGTGATCATGGAGTTTATTTGGTATCCTTTATTTCGAATACTAACATTTGTGTTTCGTCAATTCGATTGTTAGATCTGAGCCACGCTCACATGAGATGCCAAATCCTTTTGTCACCGAAAGCCATTTTGCTCCCCCTCAATATGTGCATTCATATATAAAAGAGTTTGGCACATGTGGGAGAGCATACATTTGTTTCCAAAACATCACATTTTTATCAGATTTCTTTACATAAATCACATTCTCTCCCCCGATCACAAATTTCAAGTCAATTGAGATTTTGTGATCCCAATTGATTTAAATAAGTTAAAAACAAGTTTGGGAGAAAAATGTGGAATGATTTAAGTATTTTCTGAAAATGAGACAAAACTTTTGCTCGTTATGTGTCAAAAATGACGAGTTTTTGAAATGATTTAGATTATAAATAGAAACTCACGAAAAATTCATATGTTGACACATAACATGAGAAACACATTCATTATTTACTGCCGATTAAGTGCACAACAGCTTGTTGTGGTTATTTATAAGATTTTGAAATCACTCTCCCCCCAATCAATGAACCATTTATAATTTTTGAAAAACATTTGTCATTGATTGAGTGATTTTAAGAAACGATTAAGTTCTGATTGATTTACAAAAACTCATGGTACCACCAAGTTTTTCACAAATATTTTCTAGAAAAATCATAAAAGGGAAAATATTTGCGATGGAAAGAAGACTTCTCTTCTTTATCAAGAAATAATGCACTGAAGCGTAAATAATTTCGGAAGTGCACGGATGTAAAGTAATCCATGCCCGGATGAACTTTATCCGTTGTTAGGAACAACCGTCTTTTTGGCGACGTGTTTTCCTCATTTTGAAAACCGGGTTGCTATCTGAAGTAATAGCAAACCATAATTTTACGAACGGGTTACAGTCGGAAATAACTGCAAGCCATATAGGCATGTTTTGAAAAACTTTTTGAACTTCTGTTCGAACTTCATTTAAAGACCCGTTTCATTATTGAATGACATTTCTAGGACCGTAGATGTTATCGATGCCAGAAGACATGCCTTAAAAACAAACTATTTTTGTTATTTTCTAATTTTCTAATTTTTATGGTTTTTATATGTTTTATATTTTTCTATTTACAATTTAGTATCATATATGTACAAAGGATGCTAATTAGTTTAAGAAGATGTTGACATGAGTACCGAAATGAGAATATCGTTCAGCTCATTGTAGAAGTTTGTAGTCAACATTTCTTAAACTTTCACCACCAAAGCTTTCGAGGCTCCTAAATAATTGTTAGAATCCGTAGTTGCCATGATATAATCTTAAACGGGATTTTACAACTCTTGTGACTTAAACCGAGAGATCAATTCTTTCCCGGGATTTTACTAAAGTCAACAAAAGAAACCGAAAGATGTAATATGCGAGTTAGACTTAGAGTGAGATCTTGGATAAGTCACAATTAGCACTAAGTGTCAAGTCGCGACAAGTCAAGTTACAATAGATCCGATCGTAATAAGTCAAGTCGTAAAGATTAACTCACAACGTCAAATTACAATCAGACTAATCGAAACGACTTAAGTCACAACAATTCACCAAACGCAAGTAGTTAACAAATCACTAGAATCTCACAACTGAGTTAATCGCTAGACACCACCAAATCGCTGAATTTTAGCCTCCTCATTGTGAAGCTTTGGTAGCTTCCCCCCAAACCGACAATCACCTACATGAGACCACTTCCCCCAAGTCGTTGAAGTGATGCAAAAAGTCTCATTGTATGAAGCTCAGAAACCCGAAGAAAGCGATAACACCGAAGTAACAAGGTGAAACACTGATCATCTCTGAAATTTATCAATCCTGGAATAGCTAATTAAGCCCGATCTCATGACCCTGTTGTGCATCCCCGATGTTCACATTACTCTACGGTTTTGAGCAGTTTGTCTATTTAGGGGAACAAGATATCAACATCTTCATTTCACCAAATGCTTTCCAGTTATCTTACATATAACAACTCAATCCATATTGTACACATGTACCCAACACAAGAAGAAACGATGACACCAAAGTAACAAGTTGAAGCACTAACCCTCGCTGCGGATATCAATTCTGGAATAAATGATTAAGCCCGGTCATGTGAACCTGTTGTGCGCCCCTGATGTACACATATCTCTCCCCTGATGGTTGCGATCTCATCGGAATCAGCATAACAATGTGTACATGAATCATTAACCAGAAGCACTTTACCATAAATCATATCAGCTCGTATGAAGATGTTGATAAGCAATATCATCTCACACTCCAACTTTCCTTCTCATATTTCTTCTCACTGAAAGCTGAAGTACAACATACCACAAGTATCAAGAGACCACTTCCCCCACGTAGTTGGAATGATACACCAGAAAAACGAGTTAAGACACTGATTATCTCTGCGGTTGTGACATGTGTCTTCCCGGAATATCTTCAATTAAGAAGTATAAAGCTCATCACGTGTACTCGTTGTGCTTTCAGATGTATGTCTCCTTCCCCCTTGCTGGTTTTGATACCTCAGAATCAGCAACACATTATACATTAAAACATGTGAGAAGAATAAATTAGCTCAAACGTATCATGTGAGAATCAACTGCTACAGAAACTCTCATTGACTATCTTTACCAACCCTTATGTAGGCTATTTGAAGTGACCACTGATGAAGTAAACCCGATATATCTGACTTGAAGCTGAAGTAAAATTTCCTATTCTGGTGACTTAAGCTTGCACTAATGTTGGAAGAACGGTGTAGAGAATTTATGCTCCAAGCAAATCCCTAAGTACTCAATACTCAATCAAATTATGAGACTTTGACACATCTTGCGATTATCCACAACGTCATCTGCGTGTGACACTGAGTACTACAACGTAACTCCTTAACGTGATAGTTAACCAGGTCTTCAACCATCCACCCCGACTGCTGTTAACTAGATAAACCAAGTCTTCAACTTAAATCTTAATCCCGAGCAAGTTATCATTGAAAGTCATGCATCCAACCAACAACGACTTCAAGATAAAATAAGATCACACCATTGTGAAAGTCAACTTCAATTTCAAATAAAGGATACCAAATAAACTCCATGATCACTTAACATTACATGTCCAAATTCTTAGCCGACATTTCCTTTATGCTTGTGGTTGATTTACAAAGTGCACATAGGAAAGAACAACAATCCGTGAAGAAGGGGATTCTTTAGAGTCTGGTTTTGGGAAAAGGATACCAGATAATGGATCATTATTCATGTGTGCAACTTCAATATCATGATAGTCATCATCAATACCTTGAGGAGTAACTGGAGATTGGATTACTTGAGTAGTCTGAGTAATACTTCTAGATGGTGCATCTTGATCAATGAAGATTGAAGAAGGTGAACCAGTTGAGTCAGCAGGAACCGGAGCAAGAGCTTCAGGAACTAGATGATCAACATTCGTTGAGGCATGGAAGTATTCATCAAACATAAATCCAGTCATCCTTAGCAAATAGAACATTAGGTGTTGGTGGAAAGTCGAATGACTATTCTTCAAACATAAATCAACATGTGGTATATTCACACATTTCCTCCTCAAAAATTGCATACAAGGTTTGCCATTTTTGATTGAGTAGCAAGCGAATAAGAATACAATCAATCATGTAGTTTATTCACACTTCTCCCCCTCAAAAATTGCATACGAAGTTTGTCATTTTTGATTGAGCATATGAATAAGAATACAATCAATCATGTAGTTTATTCACCCTTCTCCCCCTCAAAAATTGCAAACGAGGTTGCCATTTTTGATTAAACAAGTGAATGAGAATTTGATCAACGATGAGAGATCCACTTGATGACTGATTGAACATGGAGAGAGCATGAAGCATGTTGATGAGAATGGTCAAAACCAACAAGATTTCTCTTCTTCCAAAGATAAAGCGCACTGAATCGTGCACCTTTCTTTTCTTTGATGAACGGGGCCTGAAGTGTTGTCAGCAGACGCCATTATGTTGAAGAACGAGGCTTGAACTGAAGTGTTCAAACATCATAGTCGTTGAAGAGCGAGGCCTGAACTGATGTGAACAGACGTCATTATGTACACATACATCAACATTGACTTTCTACCCCTCCTGAAGCAGGAGATATGCTTGCTTTAGGCCTCCAGACTTTGAGTCTTTTCATGTAGTGAATGATCGAAGTACCTGCAACTGAGTAAGGACTACCTGCACTAACATTACAAACTTGATTGCATATATATGGGTTAGTGACAACAGTATCCAAACCCTTGGGGGTTTCACGGTCAACCATGGCATTGCCATCGGTAAGCAACTTTCCGGTAGGTATCCACTTAAGTCCAACATTCTTAAAAATTCTACCAGTCGGTATCCACTTATGGCAAGGTCTAGGATTGTTAAATTTCTTATGCATAGTGGAAGACTTATTGTTATTCCTAGTCTCAAAAGATTTAGCACTTGGTATCCACCTAGGAGAAGTTTTAGGTTTGTTTTGCTTCTTATGCATTGTAGATGACTTACTATAACTCCTAGACCTAACAGGTTGAACCTTAGCAATGTTCCTCAATAAACTAGGAGGCACCATACGAGGTTGTGAACCTATGATTCCATCCTTATGAAGTTGTGCCCTTTTCCTAGCCTTTTCTAGATCATAGTTCTTGTCCAAGTCATTTATATCATAGGAGTTTTGAATCTTAATGCTTGGTTTCGACACTGTTTTCGAACTAATCCTAGAGGAGCTGGGAGCAGGAGTAGCTACATGTTGAGGTTTATTAGAACTAGAGGCAATTATCTTAGGCAAATAATGTGGAGTGACTGGTTTTGTCAAAACTTGTTCTGCATCAACTTGGGAGGCAAACCGTGTTTTTGAAAATTTAGGTCGTTCAGATCTAAACGCAGTCGGTTGTCTAACAACTGATTGGTTTCTATTCGATTAAAAAACTGGTTTCCCCAAGATTGATGGTTTTGCAAACTTAGTGTTCACACTATTCCCTGTTGCTTTTCTAAGCTCGTTCTTTAATGCTGTAATTGTGAAACCCTTTTCCAGAAGTTGAGCTTTGAATTCATCATTTTTACTTTGTTTGTTCTATCGTCTTAGTTCTCGTTTCTTTGATTGACTCATTAAGATTTTTACAATTCTTTTTCAAAGACTCATTTTCCTTGAGTAATTCAGCCATTTTTTGTTCCAATTCATTGTTTCTAGTTGCAATAATCACACTGTCATGTTTAGCCTTAACTTCATTACACATATCACACATCTCCGTAATACGGTTTTTCAGGTTGATGATTGTTAAGTTTTTTGCTTCTAGCTGCGTTTTGAAATCATTAATCATAAAGAATTCACGGAAATCAGGAAGTTCTGGATTTTTACATGGTTGGTTAGTTTGAAAACTTTCTTCCTTTTGTTGCATTGCAATTTCAAGTGAAATACAATGTTTTTCAAGTTGTAAAAATCTGTTTGAAAGTTCATTAAAAACTTCTCTACCAACCATATCATTAGATTTAAACATCTCAGCTGTAAACAACAAACTTGACTCATCATCACGTTCAGCATCCTGATCACTTTCTCCTCCTTTATGACTCATATTTGTTGAATTAGAAATGGTATTGCTATCAGTCTTTTCCAACAAATTTGTGTCATAAGTGAGCTTAACTTGATTAGTATGCTGCAGTTCATTAGAAAGCACATTATGATGTTCAGTTAGAGGTACCTCAGCATATGACACTTGTTCTTTTACCGGTCTGAAATCTGCCTCCATGTCATGTGTAACACGAGTCAATGAACTGCTGGTAGTGTCAAGCTTATCAGTCTCTGATTCGTTGCATATCGTGACAACTGACCCAACATCCGATGCTTTACCTGAATCACCAATACCATCACATGATTGCACCCGACATGCCTTCACCTTGTCATCATACTTAAGTTTATGCTGCGCTCTTTCCTCAATGAACCTCTTCACATTACCCATGAGTAGGATGAGTGTATCTTTGAACGTGTCAACCTCAATTCCCGTGTGATCAGCAAAACACTTTTTCGTCATCTGACTGTAATGGTCATAATCCAGAGTGAATTTCGAATCGATGAACACTTGAAGATGTTCGTTGATCACACAAAGAGCAGCCATGGATCCAATTTTGGAAAATTCACCTTGGTCAAGTTGTTTTTGTAGATGATCTAAGTTAAGAATCATTGTGCCTGTGAAAGTCAGGACATCTTGACCAAAGAGTGTTGCAAATGCACGTTCGAATCCCATCTTGAGTTCAGTTTCCTTTAAAAGTACTGCGATGTATGAACGAAGTTGTCGAAAACATTCAATGCATCTTACATTTGCATCTTGAAGCACTTGTTGTGGCTGTTGCACTTCTCTCACTTGTGAATTCGAGCACAAAGAATCCCAATTGGCACTCACATAATCAAACACGTTTACCTGTTGTGCATTGTCGGGAATCTTATGTTTAATCATTTCGTACAATCTGCGTACCTCAGATATGGCTGAGTCTGAAGTAGTAGACATGTTGTGAACGTTCACAGGATTTTACAATTTTATGATTTAAACTGAGAAATAGATTCTTTCGCGGGATTTTACAAAATCAAAAATAAACCGTGAGACACCGAAGAATTGATTTTGTTTGGTTGAAGTGAGTTGTGGTGGTGAAGTTGACAAGTCACGGTAAATTTCAGGCAACGCTCGTGACTTTGAGATCCGAATAAACCCCGTAGTAATATCCAATAAACCCGAAAAAATATCACAACCCAAAACTGCTCAATTTCGTACTTTAAAGCTCAGTAAAAAATCGTGGTCTAAAATTATTTCAACAATATAGCACCAAAAAGTAATTCTTAGACCCGAAATACAAATTTCTTTTACTAGATTGTTACAAAATTTCGTCCCTTGGTGAAACTCTACCCGTTCGTAAAACTAACAGTCACAACTCAATCCAATAGAAACCCAAAACCTCAATTCTGCCCGTGATTTATTTCCAGCCCAACAAGATATAGCAGAATTCGTCCCTTGTGAAACACAATCCAAAAGCCCAAAGAAATATGACTAACACAAGCCCAGGACAAATTGACTAATCCTTGATTAAAGTCCAGCCCACAACCTTGATCATAACCCTAAAAGTGAACTATAAAGTACCACTTAATCACACTTAACCTAATCCTGATCACTCTTTACCAAAACCAAACGCAGCCACACTTCTCTCATCCATGTTCTGAAAATTATTTCCCTTATCCCTATTAATTCCGAGACACATGAACACACGAAGCCCCTTTGTTTCTTGATATATCCGAACAACTAATCAAACACGATTGTGATTACTTTCTTGTGTATCCAACTGGATATTCGAACAAGGTAGGTTTGTTATTTTGATTCTTGTTTTAGTATTAGTACAGACCGAATAAAAGATGACATAAACACAAGTTGTTTTTGTTATTTCTTTAATATATTCGGATATAAAAATGAAGCTAAGACTTCGATAGGATCTGTGATGGTTAAGTCTCTTTGATTTCGTTTGTAGACGAATCTTGGAATACAAAGAAGATGATTGAGATCTTGCTTGTCCTTTACTTTCACTTATCGTTTCTTGTTTGTTGTAATCGAATGAAAAGATGACCAAGACACAAGTTGTTTCGGTTTTCCTGGTTATTCGAATATTGTTATGATTTAACGAAAGATAAGAGAGATGAAACAATCTTGTATTGGTCTTTCTTGAAGTTATCGTATATGACCCAAAGGTTTAAATTTAGGACAAAGATCTATGATGGATGTTGTTTATACTCAAAGTAAATCTTTAGTGACAGATGCAAGAGATAACAGAAACTGAGATCTATTGTTTCTTTTTCATTGTCATGTTGAAGTGGTGCTACGGTTTTGAATACTTCTTGTTGTTTAGATTTAGTTGTTTTGGTTTTCTATTTGTTTTGTTCTCTCTTGTTCAACTCGAAGCAAAGTTAGAATGAAACTAATCGCTAACATGAGGTAAACGCTATAACGATCTAAACGCTGACATATGAACTAACCGCTAACCTCTAAGCTAACTGCTAATTGCTACCAAGAGGTAAACGCTAGATGGAGGTAAACGCTACCAAAGAGCTAAATGCTAACAGGAACGCTCGAGTTAAATGCTATTTTGATCTGGACAAAGATGTTACTTTCGAACTTATGTCTTTTTCCCTATTATTGGATAAAACAAAGTACTAAAACATAGGTAATCGCTATAAAGAAAATCAAGCAGAATAGCAAAACGTTATTAAGAACAGCTTCAAAAAAACCTCATGAATTGACACTAAATTGAAGAAAACTGGATATATAACCACTTAACCAAGTTCACATAACCAACCTAATAAAGAAAGTACTAAAATATTACAAATCAGACCACCAACAAAATCAAGCAAGAGAGTAATCTTATGAAAGCAGTCGAACCAAAATAAAAACCACAAGACCAACTACATAAATGAGTAAGCCTAGTCCCTAAGATGAAACCTTGGCTCTTGATACCAATTGTAGGATACACATAATTATAACATGTATGGTACTTGTGATTATAGTTCGAATTAAAGAAGATGAGAAGATGGAATAAGAATTCTAGAGAGAGAAAGTGAGAGAGAGTTGGGAACCTAGAGAGAGAAAGAAAAGATGAAATATTAGATTAATGAAAGGTCCAACCCTCTCCCTTGGGTGGGAGAGGGTATTTATACATACTAGTTGGTGCCTCATGAAACAGGCTGTAGAGTGAGCACAGTGGGTGAAGACCCGACTCACTCCGCGAATACTATTTACATACTAATATACTATTAATATACTAACTAATACGATAAATACTATGAGCTACTTAATGCTAATCTATACTCGGGGTGACCGAGTCTTGAATGTGAATAAACGTATTCCTAACAATAACTTTAAGGGGTCCACCCATCTGACACTAAAAAGTGTTCAGAATTTTAAAATTTCAGAAAGTGTTGATCTTTCAAGAAAGTTTAATCAATTTGTTCCATCATTCCTAATCCTAAACGCAAGTGGTTGAATAATTCATGCTTAAGGGGCTTAGTAAATATGTCGGCAATGTTATCTTCAGAAGCTACCTTTTCTATTGTAATATTTCCTTTTTGTACATTATCCCTAAGGAAGTGATGACGTATTTCTATATGTTTAGTCCTAGAGTGTTGAACGGGGTTCTTACTTAAGTCTATAGCTCCTTTGTTATCGCACATAATAGGGATATTTTTTTTAACCTAATGCCATAGTCTACGAGAGCTTGTTTCATCCATAGTGCTGGTTGACATGCCTTTCCGGCGCTTACGTATTCGGCTTCGGTGGTAGAAATAGTAAGAGCGGTTTGCTTCTTCGAAACCAAGATGTTAAACAACATCCCATAAACGTGCAAATACCGCTAGTGCTCTTTCTATCTACGTAGTCTCCCGCATGATTCGAATCCGCATAGACAATGGTTTCTATGCCGGATCCCTTAGGATACCATAATCCTAAGTGTATGGTGCCTTTAATGTATCGGAAGATACGCTTAACCGCTTCTTGGTGAGAGGTTTTGGGATCCTCTTGGAGCGAGCACAAAGGCAAACACTAAACATGATATCGGGTCTACTTGCCGTTAAGTATAGCAAACTACCTATCATTCCTCTATACTTAGTGTTATCTATGGACTAACCTTCTTCATCTCTTGTGAGTTTAATTTCCATAGACATGGGTGTCTTAAGTGGTTTAGAGTCTTCTAGGCCAAATTTCTTAAGCATTTCCTTAATATACTTAGATTGGTTAAAGAATGTTCCATCTTCTAATTGTTTTATTTGTAATCCTAAAAAGAATTTTAGTTCTCCCATCATACTCATCTCAAACTCATCATGCATGATTTTGGCAAATTCATCACACATTTCTTGACAAGTTGAGCCAAATATAATGTCATCGACATATATTTGAACAATGATAATATTTGGGTCACTTCTTTTAGTGAAGAGAGTGTTGTCTACCATTCCCATGGTGTAATTATGTTTAACCAAGAAAGCTTTTAGTCTATCATACCAAGCCTTTGGAGCTTGTTTAAGACCATATAAAGCTTTCTTTAGTTTGTAAACATAATCAGGTTTTGCGAAGTCAATGAATCCTGGAGATTGTGCCACATATACCTCCTCATTGATAAAACCGTTAAGGAATGCACTCTTCACATCCATTTGGTATAACCTAAAGTCTAGGGCGCAAGCATAAGCTAAAAGGATTCTAATGGATTCTAATCTAGCTACGGGGGCATTGGTTTCGTCATAATCAATTCCTTCTTGTTGATTATAACCTTGGGCGACTAACCTAGCTTTATTCCTAGTTACTATTCCATTCTCATCTAATTTATTCCTAAATACCCACTTAGTTCCTATTATGGTCACATTCCTAGGATTTGGAACTAGTTCCCAAACATCATTTGTTTTGAATTGATTTAATTCTTCTTGCATAGCCATAATCCAACTTTCATCCTTTAAGGCTTCATTTATATTCTTAGGCTCTATTGTTGACACAAAACAAAAGAAGTTATTTTTGTCTTGCTCTTGTAATCTAAGTGTTCTTTGGTTTAGGTGGCCTATGATGTTGTCTAATGGGTGTGACTTAGATTCCTTAATATTTACAACCTCGTTTTCTTCTAATGTTTCTACTTCAATATCATTACCTAAGGGTTTTGTTTTACTAATCTCAATAGCTTCTTCCTCTATAATGTCATCATCTTCTAAAGGTAGTGTCTTAGGTGGTGGAGGAGTTTCATCAAAAGTTACATTTAGGGATTCTTCTACTTTCATGGTATGTTTATTTAAGACTATATATGCTTTACTATTTTGCGAATATCCTAGAAAAATTCTTTCAAATGACTTAGGGTCGAACTTAGTGAGATAGTCCTTTGTATTAAGAATAAAACATTTACTTCCGAATACCCTAAAGTAGCCTATATTTGGTTTTCTACCTCTTAATAACTCATAAGGAGTCTTTCCTAGGATTCGTCTAATAGACACCCTATTTTGTATATATGTTGAAGTATCTACGTCATGACACCAAAATTTTTGTGGGATAGATTGCTCATTTAACATAGTTCTACTCATTTCTTGTAAAGACCTATTTTTCCTTTCTACTACTCCATTTGATTGAGGAGTACGTGGAGCGGAAAAGTTGTGAGATATTCCATTTAAATCACAATATTTTCCGAATTGTACTTCGTTATCAAATTCCCTACCATGATCCGCCCTAATTGAAACTATAGAACTTCCTTGTTTATTTTGTATCATTTTACTAAATGTCTCAAATTTTTCAAAGGCTTCGGTTTTATCGCTTAAGAACCTAGTCCACGTGTATCGTGAATAGTCATCTACTATAACTAAGGTGTAGCGGTTGCCACCGTAGCTCCACACCGCGGATGGACCAAAGAGGTCCATGTGAAGTAGTTCTAAGCATCTAGTAGTGGATACTATATTCTTAGCTTTATGACTCGCATGTGCTTGTTTTCCTATTTTACAAGCATTGCAAAAGTGTTGATTATATTTTAGACTAGGCAAGTTTCTAACTAGTTCCTTAGACACCAAAGATTGTATTTGTTGCATATTTGCATGACCTAGTCTCCTATACCACAAGGTGGAGTTTTTGTATAAGGATGCTAAGCATATCCTATCTTCCAATTTATCTCCTAGTTTCATAACATATACGCCGCCTTTCCTAGTTCCTCTACCTATGACTTTAGCATCCTTAATAATTACACTATTCTTATCGGTAAAGGTAACCCTACACTTATTGTCACATATGACCAATACTAAGCAAGTTATATGTTAAGTTATCTACATGTTCAACATTTTCAATAGTTAGGGAGTCTTGAGAAATCGTACCTTTGCCTATGATCTTTCCACGAAGATCACTACCAAAAATAACATTACCTCCATTGTATGCTTTGTATGTAGAGAATAACTTGCGATTCCCCGTCATGTGTCTTGAGCACCCGCTATCCTTTACCCATTCATCGGGCTCCAAATTAATTCCTAG
>LBNU01012184.1:32531-57211 GCA_014162995.1 Artemisia annua
ATTCCCATTATAGTGAAGATCATGTGGTTGTGGGTAGGAGAATGATGTGCTAGTTAAGATCTCCTGAAGAAGAAGCTTTAGAAGAAGATTCAGGAGCAAATGTGTCTTTGAACGGAGCAACATCAGGTGGAGCAGATGGATTTACTTCAAACGATTCGTCGACAGCAGTACCTTGATGTACGGAAGGAGATTGAAAGTATGATGATATTGATGAATGACTTGCTGATGGAGCGTCTTGAGCTATTGAAACAGGACAAGATGAACAATTTTGAATCATATGGAACATGAGCTGCGATTGCTGGCGGTACTGGTATATCACCAATTGGCGGCTCAAAGTATTCATCTACCATTTGATTAGCCGAGATCTCCAAATCCTTATTGGTAGATGGTACATAAGGTACATGCAGGAGTGGGATACTGTAACTGAACTGGTTGGTTCAGACGATAAAAGTTTAGAAGCGGGTCCTACACTGAAGTGTGCAGAAGCCATTTGCTCAGATAGCTCATAGAATGCGACGTGTATGGTTTCCAAGATTTGTTGGGTTCGTATATCGTAGATTCGGCATCCCTTATGATCTGAAGCATAACCACCAAATATTTCAACAATCGCTTTAGCTTTTAACCTTTCCAGATCTTGGTAGTCATTTTGTAGGGGATGAAAAACTCCTATGAAGATGTTGACAGTATTGGGTTTGTGGGCATGCTTCTTTCATTAGCGCAGTTGACTAGCCGAACAAATAGAGATGGTGTACATGGTAGTGACACGTTTGCCTTGAAGAAGATCAACACCATCCAATTCTCTTAGAAATTACACAGTCACCGACGACACAGTCTCCATAACCCATAATTGTGTCAACCTGGTAGTTCCCGAATCTAACTATCCCGATAAACTCATTCATGAAATTCTTGAGCCCTGAGCAATTACTGATTGGTTTAAGAAGATGTTGACATGAGTACCAAATAGAGAGAATTAGTTGGTGCGTTGAAGAAGACAGTAATCAACACTTTTTAAACTTTCACCACCAAAGCTTTTGAGATTCCTGAAGCTGTAGATGCCATTAAATAATCTTAAGCGGAGTTTTACAACTCTTGTGACTTAAACCGAGAGATCGATTCTCTCCCGGGATTTTACTAAAGTCAACAAAAGAAACCGAAAGATGTGATATGCGATTATGACTTAGAGTGAGATCTTGGATAGGTCACAATTTGCACTAAGTGTCAAGTCTCGACAAGTCAAGTTACAATAGATCCAATCGTAATGAGTCAATTCGTAAGGATTAACCCACAACGTCAAATTACAATCAGACTAATCGAAACGACTTAAGTTACAACAATTCACCAAGCGCAAGTAGTTAACAAGTCACTAGAATCTCACAGCTGAGTTAATCACTAGGCACCACCAATCGTCGAATGTTAGCCTCCTCATTATAAAGCTTTGGTAGCATAGCAAAGTATCATCTCACGCTTGAATAGTTCTTCTCATCTTTCTTCCAGCTGAAAGGCTAAAGTAATGCGTACCAAAAGTATCTAGAGACCACTTCCCCCAAGTAGCTGAAATGATGCAATCAGTCTCATTCTATGAAGCTCAAAAACCTGAAGCACACTTGTACCTCTTTTATCATCAGAAACTGTTTCTTACATCTCTTCCCCCACATAGGTGGAATAATACACCAAAAGAACGAGTTAGAACACTGATCTTCTCTACGGTTATGACATTTAACTTCCTGGAATAACTTCAATTAGGAAGATGTATAAAGCTCATCATGTGTACTCGTTGTGCGTTCCGATGTATGTCTCCTTCCCCTTTGCTATTTTTGATACTTCAGAATCAGCCACACATTATATGCATTTACAACTTGAAATTTTGTGAGAAGAACAACATGTGATTAGATGTATCCTGTGAGAATCAACTGCTACAGAAAAACTCTCTGACTATCATTATCAACCCTTATATTCAATCGGCTATTGTTATGACCACATTGTGAAGTAAACCCGATATTCCCAACTTGAAAATGAAGTAGAATTCCCCGTTTTTGTGACTTAAACTTGCACCATTGTATGACAAAGAGCGGTGTAGAGACTTCATGCATCGAATCCCTAAGTACTCTATACTCTTCAACCAACCAACCATCGAGTATAAGACGTACATCACCTCTTGAATATCGACAACTTCATGTGAGTTGTGACACTGAATGTGATAGTTATTTTGTGGCAATAGAAGAGAAGATTTACCACAATAACTAGATACTCAAGTCATTGTCAAAGTAGAGATTAAAGGCTCGAACAAGGATCCCGAAGATACTAAGTACACATATCCGTAAAATGTCACTTCAATCTCAAATAAACAATACCAAGTGAGCACTGTGATCACTATACATTCCATTTCCAAATTCTTAGCCGACATTTTACTTTATATTCTTGTGGTTGATTTACCGAGTGCACATTAGAAGGAACAACAATCCGTGAAGAAGGGGATTCTTCAGAGTCCGGTTTTGGGAAAGAAATACCAGAAGACGGATCATTATCCATGTGCAGCTTCATTAACATGATAGTCATTATCAACACCTTGAAGAATAACTGGAGATTGGGTTTCATGAGTATTCTGAGAAATACTTCAAACTAGTGCATCTTGCTCAAAGGAGATGGAAGAAGATGAGCCAAGAGCCAACATAAACCGAAGAAGGAGCTTCAGAAACTAGATGTTCAACATTCATTGAAGCTTGGAAGTATTCATCAAACATAAATCCCAGTCATTCTTAGTAAGTGGAGCATTAGGTGTCTGAGGAGAGTCGAATGACCATTCTTCAAGCATCAATCATCATGAAGTAAGTGAATAAAAATACACTCAATCATGTAGTTTATTCACTCTAAGTTTGCCATTTTTGATTGAATACGTACAAAAACCAAAAATTGCATACAAAGTAAGTGAATAAGCATACACTCAAAAATTTCATACGAAGTTTGCCAATTTTTGATTGAGTAGCAAGTGACTAAAAAATACTGTCAATCAAGTATTTCATTTACCCGAGTAGCAAGTGAATGAGAAATACTATCAATCATGTATTTCATTCACCCTTCTCCCCCTCAAAAATTGCAAACGAGGTCGTAATTTTTGATTGATCAAGTGTATAAGAATTCGATCAAAGATAGGTAGATCCACTTGATGAATGAACGAACATGGAGAAAGCATGAAGCATGTTGTTGAAGATGATCAAAACTAAGAAGATTTCTCTTCTTCCGAAGATAAGGCGCACTGAATCGTACACCTTTTTTTCATAATCTTTGAAGAACAAGGCCTGAACTGAAGTATCCAGACGTCATAGTCATTGAAGAACAAGGCCTGAACTGATGTATTCAGACGTCATAATGCTCATGCATCAACATCGACATTCCAAAACTCTTGTACCTGTAGAAATGATTGCTATAGGCCTCCAGACATTGAGTTTTCTCATGTAGTGAATGATTG
Source organism: Artemisia annua (assembly GCA_014162995.1). Classification (NCBI taxonomy): domain Eukaryota; kingdom Viridiplantae; phylum Streptophyta; class Magnoliopsida; order Asterales; family Asteraceae; genus Artemisia; species Artemisia annua. The sequence goes on from LBNU01012184.1 coordinate 35,998, forward strand.
ATGTACCTGCAACTGAGTAAGGACTACCTGCACTAACATCACAAACTTGATTGCATATATATGGGTTAGTGACAACAGTATCCAAACCCTTGGGGGTTTCATGGTCAACCATGGTTTTGCCATCAGTGAACACCTTTCCAGTAGGTAAGTTATTTTGTGGCAATAGAAGAGAAGATTCACCAAAATAACTAGATACCCAAGTCATCGTCAATGTATAGATCAAAGGCTCGAACAAGGATCCCGAAGATACTAAGTACACATACCCGTAAAATTTCACTTCAATCTCAAATAAACAATACCAAGTAAACTCTGTGATCACTTGACATTCCATTTCCAAATTCTTAGCCGACATTTTCCTTTATATTTTTATGGTTGATTTACAGAGTGCACATTAGAGGGAACAATAATCCATGAAGAAGGGGATTCTTCAGAGTCCGGTTTTGAGAAAGGAATACCAGAAAGTGGATCATTATTCGTGTGCAGCTTCATTATTATGATAGTCATCATCAACACCTTGAAGAATAACTGGAGATTGGGTTTCGTAAGTAGTCTGAGAAATACTTCAAACTAGTGCATCTTGTTCAATGGAGATGGAAGAAGATGAACCAAGAGCCAACAGAAACCGAAGAAGGAGCTTTAGAAACTGGATGTTCAACATTCGTTGAAGCTTGGAAGTATTCATCAAACATAAATCCCAGTCATTCTTAGTAAATGGAGCATTAGGTGTCTGAGGAGAGTCGAAAGACCATTCTTCAAGCATCAATCATCATGTAGTAAGTGAATAAAAATACACTTAATCATGTAGATTATTCGCACGAAGTTTGCCATTTTTGATTGAATACGCACAAAAATCAAAAATTGCATACAAAGTACGTGAATAAGCATACACACAAAAATTTCATACGAAGTTTGCCATTTTTGATAGAGTAGCAAGTGAATGAAAAATACTATCAATCAAGTATTTCATTCACCCAAGTAGCAAGTGAATGAAAAATACTATCAATCATGTATTTCATTAACCCTTCTCACCCTCAAAAATTGCAAATGAGGTTGTAATTTTTGATTGACCAAGTGTATAAGAATTCGATCAAAGATAGGTAGATCTACTTGATGAATGAACGAACATGGAGAAAGCATGAAGCATGTTGTTGAAGATGATCAAAACCAAGAAGATTTCTCTTCTTCCGAAGATAAGGCGCACTGAATCGTACACCTTTCTTTTCATTGATGAACGGGGCCTGATGTGTTGTTAGCAGACACCATTATGATGAAATTAAGAACCGAGGCTTGAACCGTTGTGTTCAAACGTCATAGTCATTGAAGAACGAGGCCTGAACTGATGTATTCAGACGTCATAATGATGAAGAACGAGGCCTGAACTGATGTATTCAGACGTCATAGTCATTGAAGAGCGAGGCCTGAACTGATGTATTCAGACGTCATAGTCATTGAAGAACGAGGCCTGAACTGATGTATTCAAACATCATCAAGCACATGCATCAACATCGACATTCCAAAACTCCTGAAGCTGGAGAAATGATTGCTATAGGCCTCCAGACATTGAGTTTTCTCATATAGTGAATGATTGATGTACCTGCAACTGAGTAAGGACTACCTGCACTAACATCACAAACTTGATTGCATATATATAGGTTAGTGACAACAGTATCCAAACCCTTAGGGGTTTCACGATCAACCATGGTGTTGCCATTAGTGAGCAACTTTCCGGTAGGTAACCACTTAAGTCCGACGTTCTTAAAAATTCTACCAGTTGGCATCCACTTTTGGCAGGATCTAGGATTGCTAAGTGTCTTATGCATAGTGAAAGTCTTATCATTATTCCTAGTCTATACTGATTTAGCAGTTTGTAACCACCTAGGATGAGTTTTAGGTTCGTTTTTCTTCTTATGCATGGTAGATGACTTACTACAAATCCTAGATTTAACCGATTGAATCTTAGCAGTGTTCCTCAATAACCTAGGAGGCATCATACAAGGTTGTGAACCTAAGATACCATCCTTATGAAGTAGTGCCCTTTTCCTAGCCTTTTCTAGATCATAGTTCTTGTGCAAGTCATTTATATCATAAGTGTTTTGAATCTTAATGCTTGGTTTTGACACTATTTTTGAACCAATCCTAGAGGAGCTAAGAGCAGGAGTGGCTACATGTTGAGGTTTAGCAGAACTAGAAGCAATAGTCTTAGGCAAATAATGTGAAGTGACAGGTTTTGTCAAAAGTTGTTCCGCATCAACTTGGGAGGCAAACCGTGTTTTTGAAAGTTTTGGACGTTCAGATCTAAACGAAGTTGGTTGTCTAACAACTGATCGGTTTCTATTTGATGGTAAAACAGGTTTCCCCAAGATTGATGGTTTTGCAAACTTAGTGTTCACACTATTTCCTGTTGCTTTTCTTAGCTCATTTTTAATGCTGCAATTGTGAAACCCTTTTCCAGAAGTTGAGCTTTGAAATCATCATTTTTGGCAGTCAAAGAGGTTATCTGTTCTAACGTCTTAGTTTTAGTATCTTTGATAGAATCACACAATTCATTACACTGATGTTTCAAAGTCTTATTTTTTACAAGTAAATTAGCCACATTATGTTCCAATTCAATAACATCGCAGTCATGTTTAGCTTTGACTTCATTACACATATCACACAACTCAGTAATACGGTTTTTCAGGTTTTTGATTGTCAAGTTCTTTGTTTCTAGCTGAGCTTTCAAATCATTAATCATAAAGAATTCACGGAAATCAGGAAGTTCCGGATTTTTACATGGTTGGTTAATCTGAAGACTTTCTTCCTTTTGTTGCATTGCAATTTCAAGAGAAATACAATGTTTTTCAAGCTGTAAAAATCTTTTTGAAAGTTCATTAAAAACTTCTTTATCAACCATATCATTTGATTTAAAAGCATCAGCCGTAAACACAGCACTTAACAAGTCATCACGTTCAGCATCCTGATCACTTTCTCCCCCTTTATGACTCACATTTGTTGAATTAGACATGGTATTGCTATCAGTCTTTTCCAACAAATTTTTGTCATAATTGAGTTTGATTTGATCAGTATGCTGACGTTCATTAGAGAGCACATTTTGTTGATCAGTTAAGGGTACCTCAGCACATGACATTTGTTCATTAACTGGTCTAAAATCAGCATCCATGCCATGAGTGACTGGGGTCACTGAACTGCTGGTAGTGTCAAGCTTATCAGCCTCTGATCCTTTGCATATCGTGACAACTGACCCAACATCCAAAGCATTACCCGAGTCATTAATACCATCACATGATTGCACCAAAGTTTCCTTCACTTTGTCGTCATTCAACTGTATGTGCTGTACTCTTTTCTCAATGAACGCCTTAACATCACCCATGAGTTGGATGAGTGTATCTCTGAACGTGTCAACCTCAATTCCCGTATGATCAGCAAAGCACTTTTTCGTCATCTCACTGTAATGGTCATACTCCAGAGTGAATTTTGAATCAAGGAATACTTGGAGCTGTTTGTTAATCACACAAAGAGCAGCCATGGATCCAATTTTTGAAGATTCATCTTGGTCAAGTTGTTGTTGTAATTGATCTAAGTAAAGAATCATTGTGTCTGTGAAAGTCTGAACATCTTGACCAAAGAGTGTTTCAAATGCACATTCGAATCCCCTTTTGAAACCATTTCCCTTTAAGAGTACCGAGAGGTGTGAATGAAGTTGTCGGAAGCATTCTATGGAGCTTTTCTCTACGTTATTGACCAATTTATGTGGCATAAGAAACTCTTTCTCTTGAGAACTCGAGCATGATGATTCCATTGTAGTTGATCCAGATTCAAAACCGATTGTCTGTTGTACTTCGTTGGAAATCTTATGTTCGTCGATCATGTCGTACAGTTTAAGTATGTCAGAGATGACAGAATCTGAAGAATTTGACATGATGTGATCGTCGCAATGTCAGATTGTAATTGGACAAGTTGTAACAACTCAAATCGTAACCAATCTCAAATCACAGAACTATTCAACTTGCAGCGTATTGTCAACTCACAACAACTTGATCACCTATCAGTGAGTTATCAACCAGCGGTGTAATTTGGATTGGTTGATGCAAGTTGCAATGGTGAAATTATGGTCTGAGTCACTGCGGAGGTGATTTGGGCCTCGAAAAATTCATTTCACAACTTCGTGGTGAAACCTCACAATATTCAGCCTGTTCCGGACGTTTTGACAGGTATTTCGCTGAAAAAGGAGTTACGGTTCAAAAGTTATGGCCGTTTGAAGTTTTAACGTAAAAAGTCAACTTTGGTCAAACCGCTAGAATCTAGTCAAACCGCTGGAATCTGGTCAAACCGCTAACAAGTGACCGCTGACAGATCTAACCGCTGACAGAAACTAACCGCTAACAGAGTAACCGCTATTAAGTAAACCGCTGAAGAGTAAACCGCTGAAAAGTAAACCGCTGAAAAGGTAACCGCTGAAAATGTAACCGCTGACAAAGAAAACCGCTAGAGGAGCTACCCGCTGGTAGCAAACCGCTGAAATAGTACAAAGTACAGCATTATGTTCGCTGACATAGTGTACTAACCGCTGACACTAACCGCTATAATCCTAAACTAACCGCTGCCAAGAACAAGTTACCGAGGAGAAAACCGCTGCCAAGAAAAATGGTCCAAAATCACTCGTACACTTCACAAACGTAAGATCTAGCCAAACCAACTTATAAACTAGATGAATCTAACCCTTCTAATCCAAGAAGTACAAGAAATAACACAAGAATCACCACGAACAAGTTCTAATATGAATAAAACCTTCCTAACTAATAGAAACCAAAACAAACCATACACCACAAGTCCTACAATCCCTAGGATGTAACCATGGCTCTTGATACCAATAGTAGGATACTAGATAATCACAAAACACGTATTGATCCTTGTGGTTTGGTTCGTTTACAAGCAAGAAAGAAAAAAAGAAATGTAGAGAGAGAAAGTTAGAGAGAGAAAGAAAGTGAAGCCTTGAGAGAAAACCAAAAAAAAAGAAAATAGATTATGAGAAGGCTTACCCTCTCCAAGGATGGAGAGGGCTTATATGTACATGGGTTTTGCCACTAGGGCGTGCCACTTGGGCTGCGGATCAGGTATACAGTGGGTAAAGACCCGTCCTTCTTCCGCGAACTAATCTACTTCTAAACTACGTTTAACTAACTATTGTAACTACTACGAGCTAATCAATGCTTAATCATATCTGGGGTGACCGAATCTTTCTTATACAAAAAGCGTATTCCTTACAAAGTTGATGTTAGGCTTAAGAAAACTGGCTAACCTCCTATACGGTAACTTGCTTGAACGTCTTAAGAAACATGAATCGGATGTGTACTACGATTATTTGGTTGTATTTAATGCATGAGCGAATTCTAATGATCCCATGTTAGGAGCTTTTAGTCGGCTCGACATAGGAGTGAAGTAGGAGCTTATAGAGTTAGGGAAGATCGTACACGGCCCTACGAATGGTTTAAAGGAATACAACCCGTCGTCCACACAATTACAACAAACCAATTAACCTATAAAAGATAGCTAGGGAGTAAGGAAATCTAAGTAAACACATATTTCTCTCATATAAGTTTCACAACCACTTTAATTTTCTAGTTATTTTATTTTAATTACAAAAGTAGTTATTTGGGTTAGTTGACTAGCAACTAATTCCGCCCACTCTTCCAAAAACCGAGATTTTGACTTGCTTTCATTAAAAATAAAAATACAAAAAAAATCATCCCTCAACCCTTAGACCTAATTAGAGTAGCTTTTCAAGCCTACCGACACTATTCCCCGAGAGAACGATCAATCCCCCGGTACTTGCCACTTCACTATACTACATCGGTCAGGTACACTGCCTGGTGGGGGTTGTAAGCTTCTCAAGATCCCTTGAGAGGTAAAACCTAAGTGCAAAGGTTGCAAAACCCACGCATCAGTGACCAAGTTTAAGTCGAATCACGAGATTCTTTAGGGTGGTTTCTGAGGGCGGAATACCGTGGGAGTAACTCCTTCTTTGTGAGCATCGATATTGTTGAATATCGATGGAGTGAATTGTAACGGTTTGTAATCCACCAAAAGGATTATACTAGTGAATAGTATCGGTGTCGTGGATTCGCAACTGGACGTACGGATGGTATAAACCCCCATCCCGAACCAGTATATATCGTTGTGTTCTTACTTGCTTTATATACTTTGGTTATGTTTGTGGTTGTTGGATTATTGTACAACCACTTGGTGTTCTACTTGGCTTAAAGTTTTTAAATATCTAAAAGGCCGAATACTCAAGTTTTTGAGCGTTAAAGCCTTCCCGAGATAAGTCAAAAACTTCTTTCCCAAAAATCTAAAATCCTAACTAAGATTTTTGGTAAAGTAGAGTATAGATCCATGGCTCATGAGAACTATGTCGAGGGGTGTTCTATGCAAAGACCACCTTTACTAGAAACCGATGGGTTTTGCTTTTGGAAAACCCGATTTGAGACCTATGTTAGGTCTAAAGATCTTGATTTGTGGGAAATCATCCAAAACGAAAATTTTGTGTTCATGGTGAAAGACCCCGAAACAAAATTGTTGGTGGAAAAACCACATGCGGATCTAAAAGATGATGAGAGGAGAAAACTTGGCAAGAATGATGAAGCCAAGATGTTAATCTACAATGCTCTACCTCGAAGGGAGTTCGAGAGGGTCCATGTTTGTAAAACCGCCATGGAAATTTGGCGTTCTCTCATCATCACTCATCAAGGCAATTCTCAAGTAAAAGATTGCAAGATCGATCTACTCATACAACAATATGAGAAGTTTTCGATCTCGGATGAAGAAACCATTGATAATGGTTACACAAGGTTAAATGCTATTATCACTAGCCTCACGGCTCTAGATCCTAGCTTCTATAACAAGAACCATGTGTAACACCCCTAAAAATAGATATTCGCGGAAGCATACATGTTTTGGGTGCTACTAAATAGGAATCACAACACCAGATAAAGAGAACGGATTGAAAATCCGTTTAAAATATATTACATAATTATTAAGTCAAATGTAATGCATAAGTTCAAGTTTAATAAAATAAGGCCCAGTTACATGACTGTCCCTAAGTTTCCAGAGTTACGCTTGTGTAAAAAACACTTAGGATTCTTATGACCTTGCCATGCCATGCCTTCAACAATAACATACTTAAGCACCTGAAAAACATGCTAAAAGTCAGCTAACGCTAGTGAGTCTATAGGTTTAAAGTAAATAGCACATATGGAGCATAGCAAATAATCAGCAAGCACACACTAATACCCTATGCAACACTAAGCTCAACAACCGAACTAGACAAGAGTATGCCAAAGGCATAAATACAATAAAGGTGCCCGCGAGTGATAATCCCCAGTCACTCGGCAAAGAAGTCGTTATGGTATACATCGCTTTGACCATGGCATGGCCAACCGAACAGAGGAGTCACCCTCAATAGATCTATTTATAACATACACGTTTCCCAGCGGGAATTGACGGTGTTGATAGTGGGCAAAGTGGGATTCAAGCAAACTTAGGTTTCTGCATATGATGAACTCAAATAAGTACATTTTATTATCATAATTTATCCTATTTAATTAACTTGTTTTACTTTATTATGTATAAGAATTGGTGCTTTAATGTTTACTTTAGTGATTCTCAGGTAAAAACAGGCAAAAGGTGAAACTTAGCGATTTTGGACTAATTACGGAGCAAAAAGAGCAAGATGTCAAAAGTCTACTGAAACCTAGAAGATGCGCCGTATCACACTCAATAGATACGCCGCAATATCATACTTATATGAATTCGAAGACCATTGCCTGACTTTGAAGAATGCGCCGCATGGAATTCTACCATGCGCCGCATATGAAACTTTGGTCAAAGAAGAAGATCAAGCTCGCTCTACTCCAGATATGCCGCATCACACAATTGACATACGGCGTATCACTATCAAGACTTCACCAGAAACAATCCAAGACAACTGAAGGACATGCGCCGCATACAGATTCAAGTTACTCCGCATCTAAAGGCGGTGTACGAATATTCCAGAATATAATAAGCGTGGACCCCACGCGAAGTTAAGTCAATGCGTCGTATCTTACTACTACATGCGCGCATCGAACCCTCAGACAGAAACTATAAATACCCCAAGACCTAGACGAATTTTGTGTGCACCATAACCCTAAGGAGACGAATTTAGACGAATAAGCAACACAAGGCATACCTCAAACGAAGATCTTAGAACTGTAAGAAGGTCCTGCATGTATTTAATTCATTAAGTAGTTTTTTTTATTGTAATAGTAAGCTTTAATTCATCAGGATTGATGGCCGGTAGTTTGTGAGCACGCAATAATCAAATGCCCGCCTTAAAATTGCATTGATTACCTCTGTGTCTAGCTGAGCACTGCTGGGCCGCCATACCCCTTCCTCGCCTACTTACTCCGATGTCTTTGGACGAGTAGGATATTCATAAGTAATCATTAAGGGTTTACTCGCCGATATAATAGCCAACAAGTACGGATTAATTTTATACACTTCATATAAAACTAGCAATAAAACAAGTGACAAGCTATCTTAATTATCAGGACTGGCCTTCTTATTGTCTCTAGTATCTATCTGTGTACGTGTATGCTATTCGCTGATTTGTTCTCATTAGTATTTACTGTTTAATTAGATAACCAAACTGTGGCAGTCGCTCAGGCTGAAACCCCCTATCATTAGATTAGACTGTAAAACTAACTTAGATATTAAAATACTGATTAGGATAACTAGATAATACATTCCACTCTTAGTGATCGACACTCTGCTTACCATTATATGCAAACTGACCGGGTACACTGCTCGTTAAGTGTGTGTGTTATTGTTAAGTCAGCTAAATATAAATGTAAAACTTGAATAGGCATTAACACTGCTAAACCGCAACGACACATCACGCGTATCAAGTTTTTGGCGCCGCTGCCGGGGAGTGAATTGTTATTATCTGTTAAATTTATTAGTATTTTAATTAGTTTTTCTTTTTATTAGGTTTTTAGACACTAACCCCAAACTTGTTGTATATTAGATAATTTGCATTCATTGTATAATTTGCATATTTACTGTTTTTGTGTGATTTTATTTTCTGTAATTTTTTTTAATTTTATTTTTATTTTTATTTCCTTTGTACTTACTGACGTTGTACTGTGCAGATACAAACGATACGGCGCATCTCTTTATCGGATGCGGCGTATTGCGTTCTAATTTTTTAAAATACAACGCGTTTAACTCGAGTACGACGCATCTTTCCCCAAGATACGGCGTATTCTGTTTCTAATAAAGAATTTTTCGAAACCCTAACGCCATGCGACGCATATGTCTTAACAGATACGGCGTATTTAATATTTAAATTAAAAACAGTTTTCGAATTATTAAACAGAAGCGACGCATCGATTTTTATCGATACGGCGCATTTACTAAATCAAAAATCTTGTATTTTGAAACGTAATGAAAATACGGCGCATTTTAATTTTTATAAATATAATTGATTTTTGACATCTGACAGGTACGGCGCATTCTAATTCAAAAGCGGCGTATCTATTTTCTAAATTAAAAGTTTGATTTAATTTTAACGTAATAAGATACGGCGTATCTTTTTTTCCAGGATACGGCGCATCGTCTGCAGATTCAGCAACTTTTATTTATCCTGAACGTGAAAATTCTAATCAACTTTCCTATGTCTTAGAAATTTTTTACTGCGAAGCCTGTTTGTTTTGTATTTCAGGAATAATGATTGATATTTTCCCAAGCTGGTTCGGAGGATCAAGGAACAAACTTACAATCGATGAGATTGTATCTAAGTTCGCCCACGAATGTGATAAGGAGCATCATGAGGTCGAACTTTCATCAATGAACTGTTGCTGAAAGAACAAAACAATATGATTAGAGAATTGACGATTGAAATGCACCAATTGTCGAAGGTGATTAAAGGAGTTTTATTCCAAAGGCATGACCCGAATGGAGATGGATTGCAAACGGACATGTAGGCATTAATGGAACAAAATATGAACTGNTCTAAGTTCGCCCACGAATGTGATAAGGAGCATCATGAGGTCGAACTTTCATCAATGAACTGTTGCTGAAAGAACAAAACAATATGATTAGAGAATTGACGATTGAAATGCACCAATTGTCGAAGGTGATTAAAGGAGTTTTATTCCAAAGGCATGACCCGAATGGAGATGGATTGCAAACGGACATGTAGGCATTAATGGAACAAAATATGAACTGAACGTGAGTCTAACTTGAAGACTCTGGAATAAAAACAAGTGCTGACCGGGAGACAACCCGAATTTTTTTATCTTATTTTTTTGTTTTTGTGTCGAGTCTGTCAGACATACAGAAGAAGCGGTGCATCTCAATCATAGGATGCGGCGTATCATCTGCAGTGGTCATATCTTTTAGTTTTCTGCATTTATATTTTTAGACTTTGAAACATTCTGTCAGTTTATTTAATGCGGTGCATCCCTGGTTAAGGATACGATACATCTTTAATTTTGATTCGTATCACTTCCAGGCTCGATACGGCGCATCTTCTTCCATAAGATGCGGCGTATCGACTGACCTGATGATTTACAGTTTTATTTTTTAGGTTTTATTTTCACTAACTACTAATGTATTATGCAAGTTTGAACCTTCTTAACTCAGGCGTGTTAAAGTCTAGGTGGTATTATAGAACTTTTTGTGGAAACATCATTCATGAAGCTTAAACGTTCTAATCCACAAGAAAGTTGATCTTTGCTCGTAAACGCATAATGGAGGATCATTCCAGGCAAATATCAGGGAAGTTCTTCTGTTCTAATTCTTTTATTTTCCAGTTTTTAAACCTTTAAAAAACAAACAACGAGGACGTTGTATAACTTAAGTGGGGGAATGGAGAATTAGAACACTTACATGTCCAAACTTTTTCAAAATATGCTTAAAATGCGCTTAATATATCAAAATTTTAAAAAAAATTAGCATGTTTTTGTTTAAGTCTAAATTACATAGCCGCACACATAACATCACTTTTTGCTTAAAATCAAAAACTTTAGTGTGCTGGTGACTTGTAAACTTTAGAACTTGGCTTGGATACTACTCGAGACCACCATAATGAGTATTATTGATATAATTGGAGTGACTTGTCTAACTTGGTAAAATTCTAGGATTAAACCCAAAAAGCCTTTATATGTTATGTGATATTAACTAGCTACACCGGTTAGTTAACCCCTGTATAAACCCTTTTGTTACTCTCATTTTTAGAGTAAGATACCCCTAGAAAAACCCTCAGAGCCATTCCTTTCGTTTCTTACACCTTTGTTAAAATGTTTCGTTACACCCTTACACCTTAGCCTACCCTGTAGATTGAAATCCGTGGTTAGTTACTTTTGGCAAAGTGTGTTTCCTTACATTACCTGTTTTCGTGTGCGTAATTCATTATCTTTGGTTAGGTCAGGAAATTGCATAATGCAATTGGAGTGAAAGTACATATTGTATATTTTTAGTCTATTTTTCATGTGTTTATTACTTTCACTATTACAGTTATTTTCTGAAAGTTATGAAAAGTATGGAAAAATTATCCGGAAAAATCGTGATAGAAAAAGTTGTGAAATTTTAAACAAGTAAAAAAAAATCGAAAAAATTAGAAAAGAAAAAGTTGGAAGTTTGTTTTAACCAACTTATGTAAAGTTTTATAAAGTGGGAGATATCACCACTATTTGTTGTTGTATATTATATTTATGATTGAATGAGAGTTGGCCGTTACAGGAATGCCAACTAAGGTTATTCTTTGTTTAAGATTTTATTGAGTATAATTCGTGTCTACCTAAAGCGTGAGTTAAAAGAGTCAAAAGCGTGAGTTATTCAATGATATGAGTCTTATTCATGGGATGGTTGGGAAAGTAATTAACCACACTTAGGATTTTAATCTATCTATTTTGTTTATTTTTATTTTACATCAATTTATATCCCAAATATTATCCATACCCTATATTATTCTTCATCCGAACCTTTGATTTATTGAGATTAGGGATTTGAGCAATCTTAAGTATCGTAGTCGTGGATTCGGCTATGTATTTTTGATTTTGTCGCCCTTTTTGATATAATATTATTGGTAAAGATTACTTGGTCATATCTTTAGCTTATTCGAGTTAAGGAATTGAGCAATTGCGAGTATCGTGGTCGTGGATTCGATCATGTATTCGTGATTTTGTCGCCTTTTTTGGAATATGAGATCAATAGAGACTAAAAAGGATGATCAACCCTTAACCAACTAACCCATTTTACCGCTTTAAACTTGTTACACCTTGGCTTTAGTGGGGGAGATGCGTATACTTGTCAAGCTTATGATAGAATATTCGTCACAACTAGCAACTAAACGATTAAGAATTGTTTTATATTGAATTATTATTTTGTTTCTACTTCGTTAAGTGGTTGGTTGTGTGATTATGATGAAACGAATACATTCTTAACTATTAAAAACAAATCCTAATACCTTTTAGGATACATTTTCATAAGATTAAATTTAAGGTTTACTTGGGGACAAGTAAAGTTCAAGTGGGGGGATATTTGATGAACTCAAATAAGTACATTTTATTATCATCATTTATCCTATTTAATTAACTTGTTTTACTTTATTATGTATAAGAATCGGTGCTTTAATGTTTACTTTAGTGATTCTCAGGTAAAAACAGGTAAAAGGTGAAACTTGGCGATTTTGGACTAATTACGGAGCAAAAAGAGCAAGATGTCAAAAGTCTACTGAAACCCAGAAGATGCGCCGTATCTCACTCAACAGATACGCCGCAATATCATACTTAGATGAATTCGAAGACCATTGCCTGACTTTAAAGGAATTCTACCATGCGCCGCATATGAAACTTTGGTCAAAGAAGAAGATCAAGCTCATTCTACTCCAGATACGCCGCATCACACAATTGACATACGGCGTATCACTATCAAGACTTCACCAGAAACAATCCAAGACAACTGAAGGACATGTGCCGCATACAGATTCAAGTTACGCCGCATCTAAAGGCGGTGTACGAATATTCCAGAATATAATAAGCTTGGACCCCACGCGAAGTTAAATCAATGCGCCGCATCTTACCACTACATGCGCCGCATCGAACCCTCAGACAGAAACTATAAATACACCAAGACCTAGACGAATTTTGTGTGCACCATAACCCTAAGGAGACGAATTCAGACGAACAAGCAACACAAGGCACACCCCAAACGAAGATCTTAGAGCTGTAAGAAGGTCCTGCAAGTATTTAATTCATTAAGTAGTTTTGTTTTATTGTAATAGTAAGCTTTGAATCCATCAGGACTGATGGTCTGTAGTTTGTGAGTACGCAATAATCAAATGCCCGCCTTAAAATTGCTTTCCCATCAATTAAAGTTTATATGTTTGATGTCTTTGGTGAACTTATATTAGTGCATTGATTACCTCTGTGTCTAGCTGAGCACTGCTGGGCCGCCATACCCCTTCCTCGCCTACCTACTCCGATGTCTTTGGATGAGTAGGATATTCATAAGTAATCATTAAGGGTTTACTCGTTGATGTAATAGCCAACGAGTACAGATTAATTTTATACACTTCATATAAAACTAGCAATAAAACAAGTGACAAGCTATCTTAATTATCAGGACAGGCCTTCTTATTGTCTCTACTATCTATCTGTGTACGTGTATGCTATTCGCTGATTTGTTCTCATTAGTATTTACTGTTTAATTAGATAACCAAACTGTGGCAGTCTCTCAGGCTGAAACCCCCTATCATTAGATTAGACTGTAAAACTAACTTAGATATTAAAATACTGATTAGGATAACTAGATAATACGTTCCACTGTTAATGATCGACACTCTGCTTACCATTATATGCAAACTGACCGGGTACACTGCTCGTTAAATGTGTGTGTTATTGATAAGTCGGCTAAATATAAATGTAAAACTTGAGTAGGCATTAACACTGCTAAACCGCAACGACACATCACGCGCATCAGCATACCAGTGTGTAAAAACAAGTTCAGTTTTGGTCCATGAAAACATTTTTTGCATGTTTCTCACCCCAAGGTTTATAAAACAGTACTTATAAGAAAATGAGGCTATAAACTCCGCTCTGACACGCGACCTAAGTAAGTATGGTAAGTCTTAGTACAACGTTCGTGTTTAAAGTGTTTGACTCTTTTGAAAGATTTTTGTGTTATGTGTTACCATATGCTCGTGTATTTCTTGCTTGTTGTGTGGTACGTACGTTTCAAAGAAATTTATTAGAAAGGCTCTTGGTGATGGCTCGTGGTGATAGTGAATGGTGTGAGAGTGCATAACGGAACATCCGTGTATTATATTCATCGTCATAATACGTAAGTAACATATATATATATATATATATATATATATATTAAGTATAATAATAGTAATTATGTATTTAATTAATTAAGTATATAATTAATTAAATATACTTGAGAAATCTTTATAATAAATATGTTAANTTAATTAAATATACTTGAGAAATCTTTATAACAATTATGTTAATGAGGTAATATTATATTATAAATATCTTTTATTATTTATAATCTTATCTTATATATAATATAAACTTAGGTTGTCTTATAAATGCAAAATACCCCTAATAAATGTTTCAAGAGTTGATTATTCCAAATATGCCCTTTCAAGTGTGATTTCAACAAATGTAGTTTCTACGGTACAACATGTTTCAAGCATCTCTAAACCTCAAAGAATACAAACCTAAAATGTCATGAATGCACAAATTAAACACACCAATTAGTGGTTAGTCTTTTTACCTTCCCGTCCATGAGTTACAAATATTTTATCAACTATAAAATGTGTCAAAAATCACACACAACAAACCACAACTTCCTCCACACCGCGTGCACATTGGGCTACAACTTATAATGGTGGTAATGTAAGCATCATATCGTCTTACTTATTAATCATATTGATTTATATTATTTGATGTAAATTTCATGTGTGTTTTGTGTGTGTAACAATGTAGGACATAAAGATGGTGCTTAGGAGGTTTGTTAGTAACATCATCTTCTCTAATGGTTTAAGAGATCCTACACATCGTTGTCTTATCAATTAAGTGGAACATGCACGAACATTTTTACTTTGATTAACTGTATTTAAGTTACTAACGATCAACTATATCTAATTGTTTTTTGTAGTACGTCAAGAAGCATTAAAGAAAGAGATCGAGAAGTTACAAAATTTGTATTCAACGACAAAGAAAACAACAACAACAAGAACAACGTCACGGCCACCGGTGGGATAAATACTTAGCATTCATATTAATAGTACGTTACAAATTAAACATGCAATATTTTACTTCATGTAATACCGATGAACGGGCTAATACTATTGATTCGTTAGCAAGTAATTTTATTGAAAATAATGTGACGAGAATTCAATTTTTAGTCAATAATTATTACTACACTTTGTTGGTGCATTTTAATATTTTTGCTCTTAATGTAGTTTTTTGTCTTGCAGTGTGTTAATGTCACTTTCTTAAACGTCGTGGAATATTGCGTGACTTGATATTTGATATAATTGTGAAAATTATGTCGATGTTACATATTGAAAATGGTAGTATATAATAAATATATCTTCACACTATCATCTTAACAATGAGAATCTTTTAAATCAAAGAAGTTTATAAAGGAGAAGAAAATTGTATTTCAAATGTTATCCTATACCTATCACGAGGTAAGCATTATTCATTTGAGTTTAAGATCATGTGATTCATGTCGTCATACTGTAAATACTTAGAGTGAGTTACTAACGAATGCTCCAAATTCGATATTATAGTTTATGGAAAAATGTTGTAATAATGCATTAATTAAAAATAATATTTTATGTAACTTACTCATATTAATATATTACATATGAAAAACATCATTTAAATATAACATTTTGCAAAAATCCTCTTCACATTAAAGAAAGAGATGGAGAAGTCACAAAAAAATTGTATCAAGAACAAAACATGCAAAATGTCAATGAACAACAACGACAAAGAGAACAACAACAAGAACAACGCCACGGCCGCCAGTGTCAATATAGATGAATACTTAGCATTCATATTAATAGTACGTTACAAATTAAACATGCAATATTTTACTATACGAATTATAATTTATTATACGAATTATAATTTATACTCTTGAATATACTAATTACTTTAATGTTTTATGTTTTTATATTTTGTTAAAAAGGAAATTTGTTTTATAGTTCTCTTTTAATAATGTAATTTATTGAACAACGAAGTCCGTCTTTCACAAAAAATGAGAGTTTCAAACATGAACCAAAAATTAGTCCTGAACATTACGAAAATTAGATCTAACCTGTGTGCATCGCATGGGTCCTGAGGCAGTCCAAACCTGTGTGCATCGCACGGGGATGAATATAAAAGGTCTCCAACATTAATGGCATCACTTCATATTTAAAATAATTTATGTAACTTATACATATTAAAAAATTACATGAGAAGAGACTCTTTTCAATATAATTTCTTGAAAAAAATCTCTTCACATATACTCTTTTAATGTCAATAAACTATTTTAAATGTGTGTCATGCCTAGAAATGTGATACCATCACAACTTAGATATATAATAACGAAAATAATTGCCGAAGATTACGCTATAAAAACTTATATACAGCCCATGTGCAACTCAATAAAGTATTTTAAATACGTATAAAGCTTAGCAAATGTGTGACACCATGAAAACTTAAATATAAAATGACAAAAATAAATGCCAAATATTACGCTATAAAAACTTCTATACAGCCCAAGTGCATCGCACGTATTTTAAATCTATGAAAACTTCTATATAACCCATGTGCATCGCACGGGAATTGTTGACTATCATAAGAAATAGTTATAACTTAGCCCGATGTATTAATATTAGTTAGTTCAAATAAAAAATGATAGAGTCAATACCAAAATAAATAGACAAAAAATATTACATAAAAAATACATCTTAAAAGATTACCTGTCAATAAACTATTTTAAATACGTATCATGCTTACAAAATGTATGCTACCATGAAAACTTATATATATAATGACAAAAATACGTCCTGAATATAAAATGACGAAACTAAATGACGGATATTAGACTTTGAAAACTTCTATACAGCCCATGTGTATCGCACGGGCTTTCATGACTATTCATGTTTGCAAGTGTATTCAAATAATGAAATGACATGATCCCGCAAAGAATACATGACGAAAATTAGTGAACATTACGTTATGAACACTTAGATACAGCCCGTGTGCAACGCACGAGTCTGGTTGCCTAGTATAATTAAATATTAAGTACTTGAAATAAATACATTTGTGTTTAGAAAAACTATGTAAATGTAAGTATTTTTGTAAAATACTCTAAGTGTTAAAATTTTTAGAACTTTGGTCATGACCCGTTCGTTTGTTCAACTTTTCCATTTTCCTCAGATGTTGCAATTTCTCAAATAAACCACTAGTCACTTTATTTGCAAAATTTAGTACGTAATAACTATATTATTTACTTATTAATATAGTTATCGTCATAATTCGTTCTACGATGTAAAAATAGTCACTGTAAGTCCAAATATATGTAAAAACTAGTTTTCGTCACCCGAAATGTTTAGTGGGTCGAAATTTCACTATTGGGCCCGTTCACCCAATATTAGCCCAAAACCATTTAACCCGGTTTAAATTACGTTTTATATATCGTTATATATCGAAATTAATTTCTACACGTCAGATAATAATTTTTGGTCAAAAAGTCAAAGTTGGAAAAATGTTCATTGGGCTTGGCCCAACTGCCAACGAGCACCATATTAGGCTCAAAATATTCACTTGGCCCAAAACTAATTTTAGTGTTTATATTTATATAACTTTATATAATTAAACATAATTAACACTTTTAATTATGTTTACTTCTCAAAATATCAAGTTTGGTCAAAATTATTTTTATTCAACTAAAAGTAATTATTGTCGACCCAAAATAATTAATTTCACCAAAAATTGTATCTTTAACTAATTAATTATAATTAGTTACGGTTAATTCGATATATAAATAATTATAATCTTTCAAGTAAAAATCTCACCATTTCACCACTTGAGGAAAAATTTTATGTTTTTCAAAACCCCTATAATTTCATAATTTTTATTATGGTCGATTTATGTATATATACATATAAGTGTATATATCGTCTTAAATTCGCGTAATTAGTGTAAATCACATTTGTATCATTAGATTAGTACCACAAGCAACAAGTTTTACTACACAAGCAACAAAATAATCACATTAACTCTTAGCATTTAATGAAGGCCGATTCTCATGCATGCAAACATATATATGTAAACTTGTCAACTTAACAAAATATATATATTTAGCACTTGGTAACACCTTTGATCATCATAAAAACATGATATAAACAAGATTAGAAAAGTTTTGATGAATCCTTACAATGGGTGTGTTTGTACGTAGCTATGAAGACAAAGGGAGACCCAAATCACTTCAAGTGTAACCCAAATCACCTTCTAATTAACCCAAACTCTTGTAAATACAACCCAATATATCTTGATCTCCAAAAATTATGTGTGTGTTTGGTGTGTGTGTGTGCTCAGCCAAGAGAGAAAGAAAGAGGAAAATGATTTAGTTTTTGGATGAAAATGACTAGTTAAACATGTTATTGGACAATAGATTTGGTTAATAGTATGTATCTAGGTTAATAACATGTTTCTTGGACATTAGAGTTTACCCCATGTGAAGATAAGTTAGTGGAGGGTGAGTAGGCCTTGATGTGGCCGGCCAAGGGATCCAAGGAGGGGGGGGGGATATTTTTGCTCCTCGTTGGTGTGTCGTATGTCGGTTTAAGCTTAAACGTAACTGTAATGTCCCAGTTTGACCTTTTTTTGACCCGTATACGTAAAATAAAGGTTTTAGCCACGATTTTGTCAAAAATGTATTAAAATGACTTTACTGACTCAAAAATATATTTTCTTGACTTTTACCATAGGTACTGTGGTGTCGGTTCGCGTGCGGCGTTGTTTATCAGAAAAATGTGAGAAAGCTCTCAGTAAATTACGAAACTTGTCAGTAACTGATGAACTCAAATAAGTACATTTTATTAGCATTATTTATCCTATTTATTTAACTTGTTTTACCTTATTATGTATAAGAATCGGTGCTTTAATGTTTACTTTAGTGATTCTCATGTAAAAACAGGTAAAAGGTGAAACTTGGCGATTTTGGACTAATTACGGAGCAAAATGTGCAAGATGTCAAAAGTCTACTGAAACCCAGAATGCGCCGTATCTCACTCAACAGATACGCCGCAATATCATACTTAGATGAATTCTAAGACCATTGCCTGACTTTGAAGTATGCGCCGCATGGAATTCTACCATGCGCCGCATATGAAACTTTGGTCAAAGAAGAAGATCAAGCTCGTTCTACTACAGATACGCCGCATTATACAATTGATATACGACGTATCACTATCAAGACTTCACCAGAAACAATCCAAGACAACTGAAGGACATGCGCCGCATAAAGATTCAAGTTACGCCGCATTTAAAGGCGGTGTACGAATATTCCAGAATATAATAAGCTTGGACCCCACACGAAGTTAAGTAAATGCGCCGCATCTCATCATTACATGCGCCGCATCGTACCCTAAGACAGAAACTATTAATACCCCAAGACCTAGACGAATTTTGTGTGCACCATAACCCTAAGGAGACGAATTCAAACGAATAAGCAACACAAGGCACACCCCAAACGAAGATCTTAGAGCTGTAAGAAGGTCCTGCATGTATTTAATTCATTAAGTAGTTTTGTTTTATTATAATAGTAAGCTTTGAATCCATCAGGATTGATGGCCGGTAGTTTGTGAGTACGCAATAATCAAATGCCCGCCTTAAAATTGCTTTCCCATCGATTAAAGTTTATATGTTTTATGTCTTTGGTTTCCTTATATTAGTGCATTGATTACCTCTGTGTCTAGCTGAGCACTGCTGAGCCGCCATACTCCTTCCTCGCCTACTTACTCCGATGTCTTTGGATGAGTAGGATATTCATAAGTAATCATTAATGGTTTACTCGCCGATATAATAGCCAACGAGTACGGATTAATTTTATACACTTCATATAAAACTAGCAATAAAACAAGTGACAAGCTATCTTAATTATCAGGTGATGAGTGCTCAAACACTCATCATTTTTGTCATATCTGAACTGCCAAAACATCCAAAAACACTCAAATGTGCATCAAAATACTAAAAATATCCCAGGGATTGTGTTTTATATGTTTCAGATGCGAAATGAGTAAAAACTGTTGAAAAACGAACAAAGTTTGCAAAATTTGCAGTTTTAGTCCCTCAACTTTCAAAACTTGTCAAATTCAGTCCATAGGCATTTGTTTTGTAAAAAAAGTCACCAAAGGTCCTTTTGTAATCATAAGTTGTCATATTTAGTCATTTGGTGAAAGATTTGAAAATTTACATGAGTGGTCCCTGCAGTTTCAAAATTGCCATATTTAGTCCCTGGGAATTTAAATTTTGGAAAATAACATTTATGGTCCTTGTGTTATTGATACTTGGCAAGAATGGTACTTTGGATAAGTTTGGAAAATTGCCAAATCCCACCCTTGCAAGATCAGCAATTGGCAATTTTAGTCCTTGTGGTTATATAAGCCTAAAACCAAACGGGCCTTGTTTAATATTAACCCAAAACACACCACCCTTTATTATCCACCCCATCCTACTAATAAAACTACCCAACCCTTTTCTATCCTAGCCCAACTCCACCAGGCCCAACTTCACTAATAAAATCCCACACCCCATTTTTATTTTAACCTCGGTCAAACTTGGTGGTCAAAACCACCTTCCCACCTTATCCCTCCAAAACCACCCCAACCTCCATTACCACTCACATGTGATCTTGCCAAACCACCCACTCCTCTCATCATCGCCCCTACACACTGCCAAGCCCCCAAACATGTTACCTAACCCCAATAATATCAACCTAAACAAGTTATCAGAAGGATTAGCTGTTAAGAGCTTTTTGGCGCCAAAATCCAAGAACGGCCAAGATCAAAAGATAATCATCCAATGGTCCTTGTTAGTGCTGGGAAAAGACAAAAGGGTCCTCTAAACCCTAATTCAAGGCTATAAATGGAGCAAGGAAG